>PVIU01028743.1:0-18522 GCA_004026605.1 Ondatra zibethicus
TCTAGTCTATTCCATTGATTTATGTGTCTATTGGGTAATTTTTGCCAATGTTACTGAGTTTCTATTATTATAGTGCTGTTGTATAACTTGAAATCTAGTATAGTGATACTTCCAACATTATTCATCTTGTTTGGTGTTGTTTTGACTCTTCAGAGTCTCTTATATATCAATATACATTTTCAGAAGGATTTCTCTGTTTCTGAAGAATGACACTGGAATTTTGATTGAGACTGTGCTACAGTTATAGATTACTTTTAATAAGATGGTAATTTTCTCATTAATTTTTCCATTCTATGAGCATGAGAGGTTTTTCTATCAAATAGTGCCTCTTTTATAATCTTTCACCAATGCTTTAAAGTTTTCACTATGGAGTCTTTTACATACTTGTTTAGGTTTATTCAAAATACGGTAGAGTCTTGTGAATGGAATTGTTTCACTGATTTACTTCTCAGTATGTTTTTCATTGGTGTATGAGAAAGGTACTTATTTTATATGTTAATCTTGTATCCTGATACTTTTCTTAAAGTGTTTAAAAGTTCTATGGTTTTCTAGTGTAGTCTTTGGGATCTGTTATGTGGTCATCTGCAAATAGAGATATTTGACTTCTTCCTTTCATATTCCATTTTTATTTACTTCTCTTGTCTTATTGCTCCAGCTAAGACTCCCAATTCTATATTGAACAATAATGGAGGGAGAGGGCATAGCTCCTCGTTTGAGTGGAAATTCTTTTGTTTTTCTTCACTTAATATAATATTGATAAAGATTTGTCATATGTAGCCTTTATTATGTTAAGATATGATCTTTCTATTTTGAATTTCTTCAGAACATTTAACAGGAAGGGATCCTGGAATTTGTCAAAAGCCCTTTTTGCACCTATCAAAGACAGTGCAATTTCTGTCCTTGAACCCATTTATATCATATTAAATTTATTAATTTGCATATCTTGAACCATCCAACTTGATCAGGATGAATAATCTTTTCCATATTTTCTTGAATCCCGTTCATAATATTTTGAGAACTTTTATATCTATGTTCAGAGAGCTTGTGTGTACCATTTTTGTTCCTTCCTTATCAAAATAATTCAAACTTTATAAAAAGAGTTTGATAATGTTTCTCCCTTTCTTGTTTTAAGGAACGTTTGAAACGTGTTGTTAGTTCTTCCTTGAAGATCTAATAAAATGCACCAGTGAATCCATCTGTACTTTTTTAATTGGGAAATTGTAAATTATTGTTTCAATTCCACTGCTTTTTTAAGGTTTATTTTTATTTTATATGCATGGATGTTTTGTCTGTATGTATGTCTGTATACCGCATGCATACATTGCTCACAGAAGCCATAGGAAGATGTTGGATCCCCTGGAACTGCAATTACAGATAATTGTTATAGCACTTGGGTGCTAGAAATTGAACCCAGGTCCTCTGGAAGAACAACCAGTACTCATAACAGCTGAACCACCTCTCCAGCTCTCCGCTCTCATTGATTTTGTGCATCAGAAATTCTATCTAGAACGACAAAATCCCTGAAGTGATTCTTATAGCCCTACCTCCAAGACGGCCTACTTTCATGTTCTAGTCACCACTGAGAATGAATGCACATCTTAGAGAGAATCTATATTGCCTACGTTAAAATATTTTGAAGCAAGACTCACAGGATATTTTTGGTAACTCTTAGAATTCCATCTTTAAAAACATGAAGTTCCATGGAGGAAATGTCATGCACTTGGCCCTTACGTGAGAAGTGGTCACTCACGTCAAATGAGCTGGCTTTCTCCTGACTCCATCTCCCTAGTCTTCCTAGTATAGCAACACATGGATTCATTTGTCCACATGTGCTGCTGGACCTGAGTTTTAGCTTCTCATCACTCAAAAGCCAATATTTGGAAACTGATGCTTGATGGAAAAGAAAGACCTTTCACCTTGAAAATCTGAAGGGACTGTCACATTGTAACTCCATCTTCAGAAACTCTAGGGCCTGATGAGATTTTTCATAGTCAGATAAAGAAGATACCCAGAGGCAATTGACATGAAGGCCAAAAGCTGAGTGACATCTTTGTCCTATCGGACATGTGTCTATGTTCACTTCCATCTAGTCAGAGCAACCATGGCTTCTGGTACTCTATCTTTTGTTAGTCGGTACACAAAATTAAATAACAACAATAAGTATTACAACAGTAAGTCTTACGCATTGTTCTTATCTGAAGCTCACAAGATGTTCTGGGTGCAGTAAATCTGGAAAAAATAGATATTTCAGCACTTATCATCTAATCTGATCTGTAAAACTGGATAATAAACACCAAATGAGGGCTAGGAATGTGGATCAGTCAAGAATCTGCCTAATCACCAGTGTGATGATGCACACCTTTTATCCTAGCACTCAGGAGACAAAGACAGGGGGTCTCTGTGAGCCCCAGGACAGCCAAGCTACAAGCTACATACATATCCCAAAACAAAACATATTAAGAAAATAAAAGAAAAAAAATTGTCTAAAATTCACAAGTCACTGGTTTCGATCTCTGGCAACACAAACAAAGAAGATAATAATTTACATAATGATAATATATATGTGTGTCATATTATGAAAAATTAAATGACATAAGGAAAGGAAACAACCAACACAAGTATCTTTAACAACTGTCTCTCTCCTATAATTTCCAAGTTTTTCATTCCACCATTCCATTACTCCGATTGGATTACTCTTATTTTATGCTATACCTGAATTGGAATGATGACCAATACGGTCACAAAGTATACCAAAGAGGATGAGAAGCTGATGGTGGGCTTTGGGACAGGATGAAACAATCCTGTCAGCAAACTTCTTTCTCAAGCCAGATATGAACACTTTAGGCACTAAGAACAATATAGTCTCTACAGGATGTCTGTCTCTGCAGATTGGAGGCTTTGCATGTGTCACACAAATATTGTATTACTGAAGTATATCCTCAACCATATTCGCTTTTGTTTTTTAATAACCTTGTCCCAAAGATCAATCAATCAATCAATTAAAATGATGATTTCATTCAGATTATTGGACTAATCAGTGTTTGTTAATAAGGAATAACTCAAAAAAAGGTTTAGGGAACTTGTCCATAGGAACAAGTCCTTCTTGAGTTGTATAAGAATTTTGAAGATAGGTGATCTTACCTAGACATGAGCTAGGCCACAAGGGTCATCTCACAAGAAAATGTGCTAGGCCACAGTAGTCATCTGAATCAGTCTCAGAAAACAAAGGAATGGAATTTTTGTTCTTAACAGTTGCTTTATTTTTTAATCCTTGCACTGTAAGACCCAGGCTATATTCATTCAACATCACCTTGCCAGCCAGATTTGGCTCTCATGAATATTCTTCACCCTCCTCCATTCCAGAAGATAGCTAAATTCACAGTAGATCACACTTTCCTGTTAGCCCCCTTTCTTGTCAGCCTTATCTGGGCAGCTTGTCATCCAGCATTTACTTGGCAAGTATACTGTTTGTCATCCAATGAGAAGTCTCATGTCCCATTGTTATACCAACCACACGCCTCATTTAATCTTCAGAAACCTCCTGAGGTAGGTGTGATTTCAATCCCACTTTACAGAAGCTTATTTGCTTTTTGATTGAAAAAGGAAAGGAGGAGAGGAAAGAAGAGATGCATAGAGCCGCCTGGCTGGATAAGGACAGGAGTCTGCTTGGACCTACTATCTTTATCTCCAAAGACAGGTCTCTTACACCTTATAGTAAAATGTCCTTTCTATGTCTCTTTATCCTGGTTTGATGAACCAATTTTCTTAGCGTCTTCATTTTTTTCTATGTAGACTCAGCCCAGATATGGCTAGAATGTTGGGGAGGCTCCCCTAGTTTAGCAGCTTTAAGATCTGAAAATGACTTCAGTTTGAAAACATTGCTGTTTATGTCTTTAAACAAGCAAGAATTTGGTACATGATACATTCACTCAGTTACTAAATTCAGAGAGCAGTGTGTGGTTGAAAATTGCAAAATGCTCTGTAATTCATGCCAAAACATCTTGGAGTGGAGCTAGATTTAAAGAAAATTTAAAATATTTATGAACATTATTTTTAGGAAAGCATTGCCCCTAGCAAATTATCAAATGTTATCAGTGTTTCTGATCCTAGTTGTGTTTCTTAGAAGGATTGTCTCCACCAGAGCTAAGGTGCTGTACTTGACATAATACCACGTCAAGGCAGCTTTGAGTCCAAAGGGAACTAGATACAATTACCTCTAAGCTTTTTTTCTGACCCTGGTGAGCAAGGCCTGTGAGTAATGGTGAAAATACATCTGACGAATTGGATATCACCTGTGGAAAGCAGCTATAAAAATGGTGCACCCAAGTCAAGTATGAAAAGAGAAGCAGCTTTAGGGGCTACACAGGACAGAGTTATATAAGGACCTATGTTTTGCCAGGAAACTAGTTCTGTATGTGTTTTACTCAGACTCTTTGGTTACAAGTCTCAGATATCCAAAGGATGCTCAATCGTGCCACAGGGACACTGTGCTCAACTATGTTCATAGCAGCATTGTTTGTCATAGCCAGAACCTGGAAACAACCTAAATGGCCCTCGACCAAAGAATGGATAAGGAAGATGTGGTACATTTACACAGTGGAGACATTTTCTTCAATGTCTATGCACTGGCAAGGTGTCCATGTCAATGAAATTCATTGAGTTACCATTTAAAAAGCATGAGAATAAAAGGAGGATCAGTTAGGAAAAGGAGAAAGATCAGTGGAGTTTGAGGCAAACAAGAGAGAGTAATGGAAATATGATCTAAATACATTATATACTTGTATAAAATGTTATAATGTTGTATGACTGACTTCCTGAGGAGACACCACATACACACACACACACACACACACACACACACACACACACACACACACACACACAAAACAACAACAACAGGCCAAACTAACAATAGACCTCTGGTGGGAGGTCTATAGCTGGAGTTGCTGATGGCCTGGGTACAGTAGGCATCCTTATCAACCTGAATGCTATTCATAAAACAAAAAGAATGAACCATCATGACACAAATGTAGCAATGCCAAAGACTTTGGGCGCCATCTTGAACTCTTTCTCTTCCCTGTTTTCCACAGATGGTTCTTTGAATCCCACCTAGCCCCTTCCCTGGATGTCTCTTAGACCCGTTACTCCTCTCCAGTCCCTCCAACTCACCATCATAATCCAGGTCACAGTCTCTTTCACCTGGATTGCCAAATTCTCTGTAAGTCCCTCAACTTTCCCCACCTCTAGACATGCCATTTCCAGTCCTCTCTCCACTCATTAGCTGCAAGTATCTTCCTGAAAGATCCCATTTGAATATGACCAAGATAGAGCTCTACTTATTACTGTTCAGAGGCTCTCATGGCATTTAAATCAAAGAAAAATTTCTTCCCATGGTTGAAGGAGGCAATCAAGAGTGTGGCTTCTTGCCGGGCGGTGGTGGCACACGCCTTTAATCCCAGCACTTGGGAGGCAGAGGCTGGCGGATCTCTGGGAGTTCGAGGCCAGCCTGGTCTACAAGAGCTAGTTCTGGTACAGGCAGCAAAGCTACAGTGAAACCCTGTCTCAAGAAAAAAAAACAAAAGTGTGGCTTCTAGATATAATGCGACCAGTGTGACCACTGTGATTACTTGAGCTCTGCTGCCCAAGAAAGACCCTCTCAGCATCTGTTTGTGTACCTTAAATATATTTGTGTATCTCTCTTGCACTCGAAGAGAAATTTTTCCAATCTTCTATCAGCCTCTGACTTCACCTTCTCAAAATGACTCACGGATGGGAGATGAGCACGTGGGACTTTGCCCCTTATTGCTGAACAACAGGCTGCTGATGGGCTCTGGGGGAGGAGAAACCACTGTCTGCAGCTGTGTATCTGCTGATGGACTCACCAGACTCTCCTGGAGAGTTCAAGGCCGAAGCCACACAGATGTTCCTGTCAAACCCAGAGGGACTCAAACAAAGGAAGAAGACATGAATTGGGAAGGCTAGGAGGAAAGAAGGGAAGTATATATGGGAGGAAGCAGGTGAGAGGAAGTAGGGGTGAGGTGAATCCACTATACACATGTATAAAACTGTCAAAGAACAAAACTTTGTGAAATGTTTTTTTTTAAGATCATGACTTCTATAGTTCCATCACTCTGCCAAACTCTCTCACCTGATTGTCATACTGATCTCCTTTAAGATTAATGAATATGCCCTGCTGTCTGTCACCTCCGGGTGAGCAGAAGGTCACCCTATATTAACATCTCATTCCACTTTTCCCACCCATAAATTATCATTTTCTGTTTAAATATCTCACATTCTAAAAAAATTCCAAAATTTCCAATCCAGAGTTAAATGTTCCTCCTGTGTGCTTCCATGCTAATCCACACTTCCTATGACACCATATGTAATATGATTGACTATTCATTCACTTACTGCTCTCCTGCTATATATAAGCTGTGTTCCATAAAAATTCAGGCTTATCTGAACTGTAGAGCTATATCTAGTGTCTATGACAGACAGGTCCTAAAGCGGTATTTATTGCACAAATACCCTAAAATGTATTTGTGCGTCTTTCTTGCCCTCAGACAGAAATCTTTCCAATCTTCTATCAACCTCTGACTTCACCTTCTCAAACTAACTCCCTGCTTCTCATTATCTTCCAAGGGTGGGCCTTTTCAATAGGAATACCAACATGGCCAATGCAAAAGGGCACCACTACACTAGAAAAGAGCAGAGAGGAAACACTTCTACTCTGGTCTCTTGCTTCTTTCTAGAGCTTCCCTGACAGACCACACTCTAGGACTCCACATTTGAGGCACAACTTAGATGCTCCCAAGACTCCAAACAGTTTTCTCCTAAAATCAAAGAATGTCTCGATTTTATGAATACCTCTCGAGCTATGGAAGACCCGCAGTCCCAGAAACAGACGTGATCTTATAATTTGTAAACTCACATAGTGCTAGATAGCAATAAGCTTTTCGATGGTACTCCACCTGGCTCTCAAGTCTTCTAGTCAGGAAGCCAAGATACTAGAGATATGTCTTACCTTAGGTCATGAATCTTAAAAAAGAAAAGAAAAGAAAGAGAGAGAAAAAAAAACTAAGAACAAGCCCAGAATTCACAACTTCTTCCTCTTTTCACTGAACCAAGAATTTACCTAAAATAAAACATATCGATATAAATGTAAAACTCTCCGAGCACCCAAGCTCCAAACTACCATGAGGAGTACTCTCCTTGATGCAGGAAACAGATTCCTGCTGTCCTGACAGCTAGAGAGCTCAGCATTCCCTGACCTGAGCTTTGCAAGCAGGTTAATCCTAAAAACATTTCCTGATTGACAGAAACATTTGCTGAAAAGTAATACAATTAAGGTACACCCTTGAAATCAATTTAGGGCTGATTCTAACAAATTAACTTCTCTGATCAAATTGACAGGTCACCCCAGGAAAAATCACAAGTAAATCTGTCTTTTAAAAACTGAATCCTCAAAGACAGAATTGGCTGCCTCTTTCTACAACAGTTTTCTTTTGTTTTAGTTTCATATTGGCTAACTGTCAGTGAAAATGAAGCATTTTATTTCTTAAATCTCCATCATCAATTGCTTCATCCCATGCTCTAGTGGGTAGCATTTCTACTTTCTGTGATGTTTGAAGTGTTCAAATGGCTTGTATTATTTTGCTTAGAATTTTCAATTTTCTCTAGAATTGAAAATGAAGTGAATTCAATTTGTCAGTAACAGATTAAGCATTTCTATAATGTACTCCTTTGCACACAGAAATTAGCACACAGTACCTGATGACCCAAATAATTCAGTTGTGCATATAAATGGGCCAATACATCAACCTACACATATAATCAAGTACGTTTCCCCAAGAATTAATAGGCAATATGGATATTAATTTATTTACTCATGGATATTAATTCATTCAATTAACATTTTATTTAATATCAGGTATTGTCTTATTTAGGTTTCTATTGCAGTGAGGAGACACCATTACCACAGCAATTCTTATAAAGGAAAGCCTTTAATTGAGGCTGTCTTGCAAGTTCAGAGGTTCAGTCCATTAGCATCATGGTGGGGAGAATGGTGGCATGCAGGCAGACATGGTGCTGGAGAGTAACTGAGAGCTCTATGTCTGGATCCACAGGCAGCAAAGAGAGACACTGAGCCTAGTGTGAGCATCTGAAACCTCTAAGTTCTTCCCTCCTCCCCCCATTGGCACACTTCCTCCAACAAAGCCACACATACTCCATCAAGCCACACTTCCGAATAGAGTCACTCCCAGGTTGTTGGCAGAGGCTGCTCATTTGTTTCCCAGCCACCCAGACCCAAAATAACCATACAGAAACTGTATTAATTAAAACACTGTTTGGCCAATCACTTAAGCATATTGATAGCTAGCTCTTATATCTTAAATTAACCCATTTCTATTAATATGTGTATTGCCATGTGGTTGTGGCCCACTGGTAAAGTTCCGTCCTGCATCTGTCTCCTCTGGCGGCTACATGGCATCTCCTTGCCTCTGTCTTCTCTCTCCTCCTCTTTCTGCTTGGAATTCCCACCAGGCCCAATTCTGCACTTCAATAGGCCCAAAGCATCTTCTTTATTAACTAATGGTATTCACAGCATACAAAGAGGAATCCCACATCACCTGGTAACCAAGCATTCACATCTATGAGTCTGTGGGGGCAATTCTTATTGAAACCACTACAGGTATATACCCTATACCCCTGTGCTAATGCCAAAAATTGAAGGACACCCCTGTCCTCACATAAGGAAGGGAAAGTCAATAGTTAATACCAGATGCAGTAGGCTCCTTGGGTCACCATGGTGAAGCCTTTATTGCACATTAGTCCAGAGTAGGTGAAGAAAGCATCTCTCATTCGAGACTGAAATATTGGTTCACAGCATGCCAAAGATGCTATAGCTAGGTCCAGCCACTGAGAGCAAAAACAAAAATAAAAAAGCTATGACTTACATGTTTTTATATAACTCTATTTCAACTTTTTTTCTATTCTTTCTCTTAGCTTCAGCTACAAAATTCACCCTCTGTTCCACTTGGCCTTGAGTAAAAATAAGAGCTATCATTTATGAGCCAGACAGGCACTGCAGTGTGTTCCTGATGGGCTGTACATTACATCTTAATGGAAACTACTAGGTGGTGTCATTATCTTCATGTCACATACAAGGAAACAGAACCACCACCACAAGACTTTGGACCCAGAAAGTGCACCAGTTGGAGGCCAATGTCCCCACCATCATTATTTCTAGGAACTGATACACAAAGTCATTTCTCTGGCTGACAATCAGGTGATGGTATCTCACTCCCCTCCTCCTCCCCATAAAGCCCTTTTCATTCTAAAGAAGGTACTGAATCCCCTATGTTGGAATACCAGGCATTCTGCAGTGATGGTAGGTGTAGACCAAGAACATTACAAACACCAAGTAACATCTGTGGTTACTCACACAAGACCTATGTGAGATGAAGTCAGGTAAAAATTCCAACTGAAAAGATGGTTCAGTTGTTAAGAAAGATTGCTGCTCTCGCAGAGGACCCGAGTGTGGCTCCCAGTACTCACACTGGGCAGCTCACAACTGCTTACAACTCCAGCTCTAGAGAATCTGCCACCTTCTCTGGCTTCCACAGGTACCTGCACGCATGTGTATATGCACATATACAGGCACAAACACACAAATTAAAATAACATAATTGTTTTGGAAAAAAATCCAGGACGATCTAAAGCTCAGAGATTATTGCAGAAGAAGGGACATAAAGGTTCTAAGAGCCAGAGGATAAGGGAGTTTTCTGTGAGATGGTGTCTCCTAGGAATGTCAGAGGCTGCACTAATAAAGTCTCACCAACATGACTGCCTAAACATGAGCTGAGCAAGGACAACAGCAACAGACATGCTAAAATGCACAAGGACAACAGCAACAGACATGCTAAAATGCACAAGGAAAAGCCCAGGAGGCCTCAAACCTTCACAAAGAACTGCAAACAACTAAGTAATGCTGAGAGCAGGCGAAACAGTCTTTCCCAGGAAAGAGCACAGCAATTGGTTATCCAATACCAAATAGTCAGCCACAAAAACATCATATGAATAAAATTATACAGACTAAGTAGATTGAACTTATATATTTAGAAATATATCTATATGTATATTAGAAATATACATATATTATACATGTATGTTATAATTAATAAACAAAAGAGGACACGAGTTGAAAAGAGAGCAAGTAAGAGTATATGGAAAGGTTAGGAGGGAGTAAAGAAGGGAAAAATAGTGGAATTATATTAAAATAAATATATTTAATTCCAGTGTGGAAGAGGGTGGGACTCCTGGTGTCCCACCCTTAGCTAAGGAACTGTTGGAAGTTGATGGGTACTGAGAAAGAGTCCTTTTTCTTTGGGTTGTAGCCATTGGTAGCTTGCTCATACTCCAGTGGACGCCCCCACACTCATCTGTAATTGAATTAGTACACTGTCTTTTTAAAAATTGTAAAGGACATGAAGTTGAGGGGAGATGTCCTAAAGGAGTAGGGAAAATTAGAGGGAAGGAGTAGGGAGTGGATATAACCAAGACAGACTTTGTGTGTGTGTGTGTGTGTGTGTGTGTGTGTGTGTGTGTGTGTGTGTGAAATTTTTTTAAAAAAATAAAAAGTCATTTAATTGTATGTCAAGGAGCAGGGAAATAAACACATTTACTTTTAGATAAATATGCAAATGGATCACATAACAACCAACAAGGAGATGTCAAAATATGCTCCTGACTCACCTGCATCCACTTGAGAGATAAGTGTTGGCTCCAGACACTCTAGGATGAGCCCAGTCATCCAGCAATTATTGCACACACATAGGTGGCATGAGTCATCCCAGCTCACACACCATGAATAGTCTTAAACAACGGCTGAATTTGGAAAGCACTCAGTCCTCTTTCGGGTGGGAATTTTTCTTTAACTTCCAGTGCATTTCTTCCTAAGATAAAGGATTGGTGCTCCATGACCCATCCTAAAGAAGGAGAAACTCAGAACCATCAATATATCACTCCACATTTTGTGACTACCAAACAATACAGCCTTGGTCTTGATAGGAACTTCTGTATAACCCCCGAGTCCCCTTATAGTCTTTCATCTTCCAAAATGCAATGAAAAGACCTTCCCTGTTCTGAAAAGACCTTCTCCCAAGATGATTTCATCACTCTCGTCTATGTGTTCCCAAACCATTCTGCAGCTTAGCAAACCTCATCCGCAGCCCTGTGTAGTGATTCTGCATGGAGAGACTCTTTCTATGTACCCGAAGTCCCAAGTATAACACAGGGATTGTGGAACTGCAACAGAACTTTCCTTAGTAGAGACAAGCGAGGGACCTAGTTTTGCTTTGGCATTCTGCTGCTAAAAAGCAGGGGGGAAAAAGGAAATTAGCTTTTGGTTAAGGTAGAGCAATCTGTCCTTTGAGCTGCTTTAACCTAACATCTGGAAACTTGCTCACGACACCACTACACTAAAAGCTGAAACCACAGCTGAACCTGACAAGAGTTCAGAGCAGACTTTTGAGATAGACATTGCCCACGTTCTAATATTATGCCCACCACTTATAATTTACAGATAAAGTTGTTAGTCACTAAATGAGTGAATGACTAAAAAGCAGAGGATTTAGATCCTGTTTCCAGAAATGAAAGCCTCCACACAATGGAACAGTCAAAGTATCGTTTCTATTACATAGTACTTTAAGGGTCTCAAAGTAGTGTCCCATGTAGGATCGCTAAATAGCCTGTCTTTAGAGGTGATGATGGGGCAAATTTCACTCAGCTGCACTGTTCAACTCAGAGTCAAACAAAATCTAGGGAACATATAGAGAATGCATGGGAAACTAGTAAAATAAACTTGAGATCTGAAGATGACTAAAATCCTCAAGCCATGGAGAAATATCTTGCTGTGATTGTATCATGAGCCAGTTCCACAAAGAATAGAAACAGGAAGAGGCTTGCGTTAAATCTGAGGAAAATCATAGGGGAACTGTGGTTTGACACTAATAACAACTTGTCTACAAAGTCTGTCTATATGTCATCCTAAACTCAGATAAAGTGCTTTTTCTAAGTCAGAAAGAAATCCCAGTCATTTTTCAGTAGGACAAACACGTAACCATCAGCTCTATGCCCAGTATCTAGAGTTCATGGTGATCCTGTCTTATAGCTGCCATCCCTAAATAGAAGGAAGGTATTCTAAAAGAGACATTGTTGCCCTGTTCTCCGACCACCTGTACCTTAGAAACAATGAACCCTAAAGAACTGGAACTCCTCTTTCCCACCCCACCCCCCAGCAATCTCCTGCTGGGAAAAGAAAAAAGTAAAGCCCAGGCCAGGCAGAAGGAAAACTTTTCCTCCTGAAAAGAGATGTGAAACTTGTCGGACCACCTTGAAGGAGAATGGAGACAAGACAATGATGGGTCAGTGATGAGCCGGACCACACCTCGACCAGGACTACCTAATTATGCATATTTCTTCAACTTTACCTTCTGCTGGAGAGCGAGATAGCTGCACTTGCTGCCCTTACGGAGGACCTGAGCTTGGTTTCCAGCACCATGTCAGAGAGCTCACAACTGTCTGTTAACTCCAGCTCTAGAGGATTTGATACTCTTTTCTGGCCTCTATGAACACCAGCACACATGCAGTATACACTCACACAGAAACATACATACACACAAACAAAACTAAAAATAAACTTTGCCCTCACTTGAAGACTCCCAAAGACGGAGTTGGTGGGCGTGGTGGTTTGAGTGAGAAACGTTGCCCATAGGCTCATGGATTTGAACACTTGGTCCTTGATTGGTTGGGGAGATCACAGTCTTCATGGAGGAAGTACGTCACTGGGGACAGGTTTTGAGGGTTTATAACCTTTCCCCACCTCCTGTCCACCCTCTTTATTCCTGGGTGAGGTGGTATACGTAATTAGCTAGCTTTCTGTTCCTGTTGGCATTCCATGCCATCCACACCATTATGAACTCTAGTCTCCAGGAAACATAAGCCAAAATAAACTCTTTCCCCCTTAAATTGCTTTTGGTCGCAGTTTTTATTACAGCAACAGAGAGGTAACTAATGACTGTCAGTCAGGGTAATCATATCTCTCTGTCTCTCCCCACTGTGGTCATACTGAGTAATAAATCTCTTCTTTTCTTCCTTTTCACTATCCACTGGACCCTTTTTGCTGGTTTACAAAGGATGAGTGGCTGAGCCTGGCTTGAGGGGCAGTCAGGGCACAGGTTTTGACTCTAACTCTGGTAACAGTCTGGTACCTAAGAGGCTTGGGTACCCAGTCCCTGTGCTTCTGCTGTCTACATCACATGTGGCAGCTCTCTTGGGCTGGCTCCACTTAACCTACAACTGTCCATACAAACATTGAATGTTTCTAGCATCCCTGACATTCTAGGGCTTCATCTTCATAACTTCATATAGACGACTTTGGCCAACAGTAGAAATATTTGGCTCATTGTGAGAGTTAAACTTCATCGTTAGCACCACAATAGAATCACCTAGGAGAGTCACTGTGATTGGTTGTACCTTTTCTTAAACTGTGAGCCAAAATAAAAAAAAATTGAAAAATAAAAAATCTTTCTCCATGGAGTTTCTTCTGAAAGTATTATGTAACAGCAACAAGGAAAGTAACTGCCTTTTTACACTTCATCCAGATGTTCTTGGATAGATTGGTCTGTAGGCTTATTTGTTCTTTTACATTTTGATAATAAAACACCTGCTGGGGTTTATTAGATGGTACAGAGTTCTGAGAATTTAAACAAAGAAGTTATTATATGAAATTCCAAGAGGTGTGAATGGTTATTAGAATTTGATGAAGAGGCAGATCTTGGAAGCTCACTGAAGAACATCTGGAATGTTATTAAGGTGGGTAGCTCTTTGGGAGGGTTCCAAAGATCTATGTAGTAACACAAAAACAATGACATCTTTATGTGGAATCCAGAAAGGATCCAACTTTGCTGAACATCCTGATATGTGTAATTATAAGAAGCATGCAAGGTAAGTTGTAAAGAGATATGAGAAGAAGACTTAACTCACCAAAGACAGTATCTAAAAAGGATCGTCTTCACAGAGCAGGTGACATTCTAAGACACATTGGGAAAAGAGATTCTGTATTCCGAATCAACTCTCAAAAATTGACAGAGAAAGGAATCTGAAGCATAGGTCGGCACAATAGGAAAGACACTGTGAGTGAGCAATGACGTCTCCTAGTAAGAGAATCATGGCAGATAGATCCTCGAGGCTACTTGAAACCCATGGAGACTTAGTCTAAGATTTCAAACACTCAGAAAAATAGGTACTTGTATTGTATTTGTGTGTGCACGTACTCACACTTAAGATTCAGTTACATTTTTATTTTGCTGACTATGTAATTAATAGTCATGCAGATAATTTGGTCCTGTGTGTCTTAACTTGATGACACCCTGTTAAAGTAATAAGAACATGAAAGAAAAATCATTTCAAAGGCCAAGGAGTTGAATGAAAGGCCTGAAAAGGAAAGGACCAGGGGGCCCCTTCTGAGTTTGTTTTCTATGTTACATTATTTTTAGAATTCAGTCTCAGGGGATACAAAAGAGTTCAGTTGCCTAGTGGCCACTCCGTTTACTTGGCATCTAAAGAAATCTGTCCTGGTATATGCACCAGAACTTATCTTTTCTTAACTGAAGTTCCTGAAAATCAACAAAAAGCCACAAAGATAAAATCATTTCTAAAATTAAGTGTGTGTCAGTTCAGTTACCAACAAAAAGAAGCCTACCTTTGAGTTAGCAGCTTGATTCTACAGGAGTCGGGAATATTAGTAATACAGGCAATGCGTTCAAAGGCTAGGTGAAGCTGTGTTCATGGTTATCCTTCAAGGCATTCAAATGCAAAATAGCAAGACAAGGGATTGTATTCTTTTACTGTTTCCTCTGGTGCTGTTTAGCTCTTTTCAGAATGGATATGTTATCTTTAATGTCCTTACCTATTTAAGCTCAAAATGATAATAGGATATCTAGGCATGCTATCAAAAAGCTGCAGTTTCTTCTTCATCTCCACACCTTTCCCAAACTCATTTTCAGCTTCAAGAAAAAAGAACAATAAGCAATCTAAAGTATTCTCGAAAAAGTTTATTAAGTGTCACATTAAAAGAAAAAAAAAAGCCCTATATTAGCACAGTTATCTAGATGTAGGGCTCGTGGACACTCACTCCTTTAGGCTCTCCTAAGCCGTGTGGGTGAAGAGTTCACTGTCCTTAGACAGCTGTTTCACCAGAAGAAGAGTTTAGATTGGAGGACGGAGAATCTGCCATTGAAGAGAAAAAAAATCTGGTGTTTATTTAACATGTAGTAATCTTTGCCTGGAGACCTGAGTCAAATCTGCAGAACCCATGTGAAGGTAGAAATAGAGAACTAACTCCAAAAAGTTGTTCTCTGACCCCCACACATGCACCACGGCACATGTGTGTCTACACAAGCATAACAACAATAAAAATTTTAAACATATAGTTATCCATTATAATTTGCTTGATGTTGGGTGCAAAGATGAAACATTAGTTATCCTGAACTCAGGAATCCTCCAGTGTGAAAAACTTTTTTAAATGTTTGCTATAAAGACCCAGACCAGCATGGGAACATGTACCTCTGGGTACAGTGACATTTGCCATTATTCTGGAGGGGTTTTGAGCAAGAAAGGCCAGGAATATGAATATGTTACTTGGGTTTTTGTCAACCTGACATAAACCTATACATATCTGGGAAGAGGGACTCTTAACTGAGAAAATGCTCCCATAAGATTGACCTATAGACAAGTCTATAGTGTGTTGTCTTAATTAATGATTACCTTGAATTCTGCCCTGATGTCTTTAGTGATGGTCCTGTAAGTCAACTTTTTTCCCTGAGTTGTATTTGGTCATGATATTATATCATAGCAATAGAAAACCTAACTAAGACAATGGAAGAAATTTGGGGACTGAATGTATATCTAACCTGCCTGATTTCAAAATCAAACAATGTGTTTTTTCCCACCACTACAGAAACATCCTTGATACTCAAAATTAAGGATGAGGATTTAATTTCATTTAGGTGATAGATAATGTTTAAATATTTTTATTTCACTTCTATTTTAAATACACAAACATATTATATGTGTGTGTAATAAGAATATAAAGTTACCAAAAGTTGTATCAAAGTAAAACTAATCATAAGAGGTGAGGATATTTGCTTGACACTGGTAGAACACTTGTGTGGTATAAACCAGGCTCTGGATTCAATCCCTAGCATGGAAGGAAGGAAAGAAGAAAGGAAGGGAGGGAGGGAGGGAGGGAGAAAGAGGGAAGGAAGCAAGAAGACCATGAGTTTGAGGTCATTCTAACTATATAGCAGAATGCTATGTCCTTTAGGTATATACACAGAGATAGTGAACTTCTTTTAGTTTTACTGATTTCCATAGTGACTACACCAGTTTACAATCCCAACTACAAGGAATGATGGCTATCCTCTCCATACACCCACGTAAGTATTTGTTGTCACTTGGCTTCTTGATGATAGTCCTTCCTTATTATATTTTATGTCTCATTCAGAAGTTTATTAATGTCTGATGTCCCTCTGAGTCTGGGGCCAGGAGACTAACTAGGAGACAATGCTCGCCCATGCCTTCATTTTGACTTATTCTCCAAAACATTTGACTTCAGCCAAATGACACAGGAAGACTCAGGACCAAGATAGCAAAAAATAAATGTGCACCTTACCCATTTTTCCCAACCCTAAGGCAGTGATGCTCCGGGTCATAAGTGTGCAGATAAATCACATTCCACACACCCATGCATATTTACGCCTGTTGCTTACCAAGGAAGCCATTCATATTCCCCAATTCCTTTCTGTCCAGCCTGTAATACTCTCCCGAGAAAAATCAGAAAACTTCAGTCCTGGGACTCTGTATCTGAGGACCTCATGATGTGGCAAAAGGAGTATAGGAAACAGAAAATCATCTTTTTCTGCTTTATGTGCTGTGGTGCCATTTGTGTACATAACATAAAAGTGCCAAGAATGAGATTGTCTTGAGAAAATTTAGGACAAGGTCTGTGCTAATAAACCATGTGCAAACACCATTTTCAATCATGTAAGTGGATTTCATTAGAATATCCAAAGTAAGATATGAGGCGAAAAGGTCATGATGGCTCATGCCCAAAAGAGCTCATGCACAAAGATGGGCCATGCTTTCTATTATTGTCCACAGCATCCCTTATGTTCCTATATTTGTGCATAGCTATTAGAAGTGCTCCATATTAGTCCTATATGCAGAGTACTTAGTAACTGCATGAGTTTCCCATGATCTTAAGAACCAATAGTCAGCCAGGCAGTGGTGGCGCACACCTTTAATCCCAGCACTCGGGAGGCAGAGGCAGGTGGATCTCTGTGAGTTCGAGGCCAGCCTGGTCTATAAGAGCTAGTTCCAGGACAGGCTTCAAAGCTACAGAGAGACCCTGTCTTGAAAAACAAAAAAAAAGAACCAATAGTCATGACAGAATCAGACATTCCCATAATAATTCTGAATTCAATAATATCCTCCTCTTCAATATCTATATATCAAGAAACATAAGTTCCATAGCTGAGTTCTAAGTGATTTACCTTCTTCATGTTCCTAAGTTTCCACAGATGAACAGCTTTAAAAGATGTGTTACCTCACATATCACAGGCTTTAATATTCCATCACTTATTTTTCCTTTTATTGAATATAGTATTCTCTTCTCACATAATACATCCTGATTACAGTTTCTCCCACCCCTTTACCCCTCCCACTTCCTCACGACTTTAGCTCCAATCCAAATCCACTCCCCTTCTGTCTCCCATTAGAAAAGAATAGATTCCTAAAAGATAATATTAAAATAAAACATAATAAGTTAAAAAAAACTAATACATCATGACTGAACAGGATAAATCAATAGAAAAAAAGAGCCTAAGAGAAGGCACAAGAATCACAGACACACTGAGAAATCCCATTAAAATACTAAACTAGAAGCCATAATATATGGTATAGGAGGTCCTTCTGACTATGTGTTGCTTTCATTGGTTGAATAAAGGAACTGCCTTGGCCTTTTGATAGGGCAGAACTTAGATAGGTGGAGTAGACTGAACTGGATGCTGGGAAGGACAGTGTGGCAGACACCATGAAGCTCCTGCCTGAGACTGACACTGTTTAGAATCTTTCCCGGTAAGCCATGACCTCGTGGTGAACACAGATTAATAGAAATTGCTTAGATCAAGATGTGGGAGTTAGCCAATAGGAGGCTAGAGCTAATGGGCCAGGCAGTAATTTAATTAATACAATTTCTGTGTAGTTATTTCGGGGGCTAAGCTAGCCGGGCAGCCAAGACCAAAAGCAGGCCCTCTCTCCTTATAATAATTGGTGCCTCAATGTGGTCAACTGACTCCACGTAAAATCTGAGAGAGCTTCAAAAAGAATACAGAGTTTAACAGAGATTTTGCTGTTTGCTGGCAGTGTGCCACAGAAAGTATTTCCTGACTCAGCAGCTGC
>PVIU01028744.1:0-18525 GCA_004026605.1 Ondatra zibethicus
GAGGTAATCCATACCAGAAAGTCAAATATCATATATACTCACTCATAATTGGCTTTTAGGCATAAAGTAAAGAAAACCAGCCTACAAATCACAATTCCAGACAACAACCTACACAACAATGAGGACCCTAAGAGAGACATACATGGATCTAATCTACATGGGAAGTAGAAAAAGACAAGATCTCCTGAGTAAATTGGGAGCATGGGGACAATGGGAGGGGGTTGAAGGGGAAGGAAGAGGGAAAGGAGGGGACCACAGAAAAATGTAGGGTTCAATAAAGTCAATAAAAAATTAAAAAGGCAGACAAAAAGAAATGGCGTGACCATAAGCAACTTGGGGAGGAAGGGATTTTTCCACTTCCCCTTTCACATCGCAGTCCATCTTTGAAGAAGGAAAGGCAGGAACTACAGCAGCGGCCATGGAAGAGTGCTGCACTGGCTTGTTCCCCATGGCTTGCTCAACTTGCTTTTTAAAACAGCACCCAAGACTACGTGCTCAAGGGCACCACTGCTAACATTTACTTGGGTCCTCCCATACCAATCATGAATCAAGACAACATCCCACAGACTCACCTACAGGTCAACCTGATGGAGGCACTTTCTCAAGTGAGTTCATTACAAAACAATAATAAAACAACTAAATAGCTAAATATAAGAATGAAATATATAACAAAATCTACATTACTATTGTCAGATTGGTACTACACTTTAATAGATCTATAATCTTTAAAATTCTAGGAGAAATTTTTTAAGTTTATCTAAATAGACTATGCAAATAAGGAATATTTTTGTATTTCGTTATAGTTAGAAGATACTAGGGACATTTGGATATATCATTTAAATTAACAATTTTGCTTGGTAAAAGAAATCTACTAAGTTGAAAACCATAATCAGAGTATGTGGAAAACATTCAAATTATATTTAGGATAAGAAATTATATTATGCCTCTGCCCATTACACACATACACACACACACATAAAAATAAAAAAAAATGGGCAGGAGGTCATAGGCCCCATCAGGGGTCCTATTACTCTTGTTTTGCTCCATGGACACGATGTCAAACTGCCTTCTAACAACGTCTCATGTTTACACACGTAGGTAGTGCTGCTCTCTGCCTTCATCTGAAAAACTACCTTTTGTAGTTGATGCAGTTAATACATAAATTCATAACTTGTCAAAGTGCTGAGAATAAGTGACTGTTAAGGACTCAGCCCTAAAGAAGACATGTATCTCCAAGAGTCAGGGAACATCTTGGAAGATGGACAGAAACAGTGTTCAGAGCCAGAGGATGAGGAGGAATACTAGGAAACTATGTCTTCTGGACATGAACTTGAACTCATGATTCCAGCAGTTATGTTTACCTGGACAAGACTGGGCCTACTGACAGTCTAGCAGGGGTAACGGGAGGGGAACATAGGTCCTACTCCTCGCTGGGGCTTTTGATGGAGGAGGAGTATCAATTTCTTCAGTGGTATAGCTACTACATAAGTTGCTCGTGGTCTAGAAAATAACCCCACCCCTAGTCATACTCATGCAAGCAACCCTAATTAACTCCATGGTTGACAACAAAAACCCAAAATTAGGAGGGATTTTGGTAGAAAGGAGAAGACTTTTGATGGGAGAAGTGAATAATGTGAAAAAAGACCAAAATTCTATATAAACATGCATGATACTGTCAAATAAAATATAAGGTTTTAGACAAGAAAAGTACCTTCTCCATGCTTGTCAGTATACTGGAACGCTTGAACCAAACGCAGTGTCTCGTCCACTGATCTACCCACAGGAAGGTCATTCAGAGTAATCTGCCTTAGGACTCCTTTGTCATCAATAATAAAGAGGCCTCTGTAAAATACAGGGATGGTAAAGGTGATTCCATTCCTTCTCAGTTAAGGTAAGCATTCTGCTATATAGAGTCAGCAGCACCACCCTATTGCCACATACACTCCTGTCCCCCATAGCAGACACTTTTGGAGTATCACTGTTAAATCATAGTTTGAAATTTCTGTTTTGAGGAACTGGAGAGATAGCTCAGCAGTTAAAAGGACATACTTGTCTCACAGAAGACCCATGTTCAATTCCCAACCCCATCCTTAGGGTGCTCATAACTGCCTTCAACTCCAATTACAGGTATCTGATACCTTTCTCTGAAGGTACATACCTATACAGAGACATACATAAATACATTAATTTTAAAAATCTGTTTTTGGATGAGGGGTTCCTTCCATCTTTTAGTATTTATAAGCAGGTAATGGAGGTGCTTAACCCTTCCTTGTGAGCCCTAGGCAGTTAATGGTTGTTTTCTTCTGCCACTGGTAAGGTGCCCATGGTCCTATAAATCACCCTATTTAAATTCACTGGAACACACACATGTCAATAAAGACATGAAGATAGATGGATGATTAGGAGAGGATCAGCAGGAATGGGACAAAAGAATAGTGGGGAGTTGAGTATGGTCAAGACACTGTCACTATCTATATGTATAAAAATATTATAATGAAATCCAATAGTATGTATATATATATTATTAATGTATGTTTTAAAAAACTTTATCTAGTGGCCCATATCTTTGTTCCCAACACTGGGGAAGCAAAGGCAAATAGATCTTTGTAAGTTGGAAGTCAGCCAATTCCAGGCTAGCCAAGGCTACATAAGTCTCTTTCAAAAAACAAACAATCCCTCCCTCATAAGGGGAAAAAACCCCTTAATCTGACCCTAAATAATCCCAGTACTTGGGGGAGCAGAGGCAGGATC
The DNA here is from genome assembly GCA_004026605.1 of Ondatra zibethicus. Taxonomy (NCBI): domain Eukaryota; kingdom Metazoa; phylum Chordata; class Mammalia; order Rodentia; family Cricetidae; genus Ondatra; species Ondatra zibethicus. The sequence goes on from PVIU01028744.1 coordinate 2,752, forward strand.
ATTAGCAGTTCAAGGTCATCCTTAACTAAGTAGTTTAAAACAAGGCCAGCCTGGGCTAAGACCTTGTCTCAAAAAAAGCTATCAGTCAAAATCAAAGGGCAAATATTAGGTAATATTACTTAGTCAGTGTTCAACAACTTTTAACTTTATAATGCTCAAATTGCACTTTTATCAAAGAATTCTATTTGTACTTACTAGTTCATGTAAAAGCTATCAGCCTGGTCTATAGAGTGAGTTCCAGGACAGCCAGAACTACACTGTCTCAAAAATCAAAACTCAGAAAGCCTAAAAGGCATCTGGATGCGATACTGCCTTAGTCTTTCCAAAGATACAGGTGTGCAAAGTACTAAGTATGCATTAGAAAAACATTACTAGAGCCGGTTTAGATAAAAGGAAAACAGAAAGAATAACAAGGTCAGGATCCCCAGATACAAGTCTGGTTGCTGCTATTAACTTATTTTCTAACTGTGACTCAATTTATAGACATGCACACATCTGCTTCTTTTATTTGTAAACAGAGAGGTTGTTGAAGCCCTCTAGCTCTAACAGTGTGCAACTCTAGTTTAAATAGGGCATCAACAGTTTAAAGACTATTCACAACGTTCCTGCAAATAGAGCAAAGAGATTTTTCATCAAAGTATCTATCTTCTAACTCTGAAGTATCACTTATTTCTAGGAAGATGATAAATGTTCTTGGATTTTTTTCAAAATGTTAACCACAGAATGTACCTAAGAGTGTGGCCTGAGTCCTCAAGGTATACACCGTAGTCCTTTGAGATCTGATGGTTCAGGTCCGAAAGAAGTGGAATCTTTATTGGCCCCAGCCCTCCCTGTCTTCGAGGGGTATTAATCCTGTAACAGACAGAACATCAGCCCTCAGAGATAAATGACATATTAAAAATCAACTCTTTCCATGAGAGTACATAACTACAAGTATATACACATACCCCCTTTATAACAAAAAACAGGCTACTATACTTTCTATTTTCATGCCTTTTTTCCACTGGGTAGTATATCCACATCCTTTAAGTACTAAATGTTGATACACATGGCATTTTTAATGTATGAAATACCATATCTTAAAGATCTCTATTGACAGACATAAAACTGATTGTGTTTTTCTTTAGGTCTGCTGCACTCGTTCTGACATGTCTGTAGAAACCTTTGCTACTATTAGTATAAAACTTATCTGTTTAAAGACAGAGCCCCAATTTCCCAGAGAAAGCAACACTAGAGGCCTGGAAAAATGGCTTGGTGGTTAAGAGCACTATTTGCTCTTCCAGAGGTCCTTAGTTTAATTCCCAGCACCCACATGTTGGCTCACAGTCACCTCTAATGAGATCTGATACCCTCTTCTGGCATGCAGGTGTACATGCATATAGAGCACACACATATAAATAAATAAACCTTTAAAAAAAGAAAAACACACTTAAATTATTTGGAATAGTCTAAGTTTTTCCTTAGTTTACATGCATTTTAATTGTAGAAAGATTCATAATCATTACAAAAATAATAAAGCAAATGAACAAGAAGATTTAATATTCTTCTATTAGTAATCAGGATATATTTGATACTTACAATTACAGCTCTCCAACCAATTGAACTTTGTGCTGTACACTTTAACATTTTAATGTGTCTATAAAAATTTCCAGTGAGGAAAAACACTTGTGCATGCATTTATGAGTTCAATGAATTGAACATTACATTTTATAATCAAAGGAATTCTCAATGATTTTCACCATGTGAAAAATTTTCAACCCAACACTACTAACATTATTCAAACCTCATATATCCACACGCTTTTCAGATTTTGAGACATCTTGCTCAGCTGCTCTCCAGGAATGCTGAACCTTAAACTATGTCTGAGTGCCATTTCTTCACACCTTTAGTAACACTAAGGTTTTTTTTTTTCAATCTAGGCCAATGAGACAAGTTGAAATGGCATGTCTTGTCATTTTAATTAGCAGTTCTTTACAGTTTGTTAGGTAAAATATCTTCTCATGATAACACATTTTTACAAGTTACTTTTAGCACTAATTTTTTGTTTTTGGATTTTGAGACAGGATCTTACTTTGTAGCCTACACTGGCCTTGATCTCACAGAGATCCTTCTCTTTCAGCCACACTAGTCTAAAATTAACTTTTAAAAATGACTGCTTTTTGAAAACTATAAAAACTAATGACTGAGCTAACACACTGATAACTATGTAACAGAAGTGTTTTAATTTTTCTTCACACTAAGGATACCCGAATTATTATAACATTAACATATTAAGAGCATCTGCACATGACTAAGAAATAAATCTACTCATTTTATCCCAGACTTAAAGCAGAACACTGACCAGGCCAGGTGGGTAAACTGAGAGTCGACAGAGCACGCCACCACTTCAGTATTTATAGATCTGAATTCTTCAATTCGGTCACCAAAAGCAATGATTTCAGTTGGACATACAAAGGTGCTGAAAGTTGAAAAAAGAAAACAAGTGAGTATTCTCAAAATAAGCATACACCTGTATTTTCAAACCAGCGTTTTTTATTATAGACACTTTTGAGTATATAAAAAACATACCTTAAGGAGACAGCAGATAAGTGAGTTTTCTCCAACTGAAATTCTAAGACAGTATTTAATTAAATATTCTAAACAAATTTTGAGTTCTCAAATGCTTTTCAACCAATTTTCTTTTTATATTTTAATTGATCAGTATGTGAGCAATGCTTCCTTCTTCCTCCCAGTAGCATCCCCATTTCATAAGCTTTCAACATTGTGTAGTTTAGTGTTTTACACATTTCAAGGGATCTAAGCAATGTCTATATTATTTTGTTTGTTTTTCTTATTCCTATGGGCTAGCCTCCTCTACATGTAATTTACAGATGAGGCAATGTTCTTTGTCCTACCTCCTGCTTCTGGATAGTTCCTCTTTCACCTTGTGTTCCAGCCCCATGTAAAATACACCTGGGGTAATATAAAATTTTATCAGAATAGTTGAGAAGATATTATTCCAGGCAGTAATTCTTTTACAAGTTTTCTTACCATTTTATGAGTGTTTTGCCTGCATGTATGTCTGTGTAACATGTATGTGCTTGGTACCTGAGGAGGTCGAAAGAAAGTATGAGGTCCCATGGAACTGGAGTTACAGAGGGTTGTAAGAGGCTATGTGGGTGCTGGGAATTAAGCATGGATCATCTGAAGAGCAGCCAGTGCTCTTGACTGCTAAGCCATCTCTCCAGCCCGACTGGAGAATAATTTCTCAAACTATGGTTAAACTAATTTAGTGAGCTGGAACCAATGTTAAAATATAAAAATGACAATACATTATACATAATGAGGATAGTTATTTATTAAACATTTGTGTGTGTGTGTGTATATATATATATATATATATATATATATATAAATGCACATGTCTGTCTGCTGTAGTGATATTCAATCTTGAAGCTAGATTTAGATCTTGAATTTTCAGAAAGGGACCACTTGGGAGGGCCAAATTGGAGAGGAATTTGGGAAGGTGGTTATTTACCACTTTGTATGGAAGTTTTTCAGCATTTTAACATCAAGCATGGCTGAGCTTCAGCTGAGAATGAATGTTAGTTACCCTATGTACATATCCATGTGTACTGGGTGGCAATAAAATATGTAATTCTTAATGTATGGGTTATGGCCCAAAAGTCTGAAAAACATAGATCTAGGGAACAAGTTTCTACTTGAGTCCAATAGTGGATTTAAAAATAATTCAGCTGTTCAAACACAGCACTGCCATGTGCAAACAAATAGTTCTAACTGTCCCTGATAAACTGGGTGGCAAATCATACTTCCATCCAGTATTTTCTAAAAAGGTTAATGGTAGATTCTACCTTCTTTCTTATTATCTCAAGAATTCTACTTCTGAATTCCATTAGAAATTAACTTATTCTTTTAGTTAATAGAGCCAGAGTATAGGCTTATTAGAGAGATAACTTCTTTTGGGTTTAATGCCCTAATTTTATTAGAATTCTTTCCACTTGGCTTAGTACTGAAAGGTTGGCAAACTTTGTTCCACTGGTCATATCGTGCCCTTTAATGGTGAAATTTCTCTGCAGCAAAGCAGCAATCATGCATGTATATTTTACCTATAATTATAGGAAGATGGGACAGCAGCATAGAGATAACAAGATTAAAATCTCTTACTCTTCTTTGTCCTATAGAGAAAATGCTCCTAGCTTACAATGTATAGAAATGAATTTAATTTTCAACTATATCGTTCTAGATTCATCTTATTGGACAAAGAAAGGTACAATGACATATGTAAAGGGATCTTTTAGCTGTTTTTTGTAACACCCCCAAAAAAATTCAAATAGAAAAAAATAAGAGGTTGATATAACTAATTCTTTTTTTGTTGGTTTCTTTTTACTCTTTTCATGAATAAGGCAATCTCAGAATTGTATGTTTCAAAATAAACTCCTTGATGTGCATAACTACAAGACAATTTACGACTGACTTTAATGGTCATCCAAAAAATGCTGTCAGAACTGCCACAATCAAAAAGTATTACTATATATATTAAATAGATATTACAATGTACAAATCTCAGGAAAATAATACAGCAAATAAAAATAGAAAAGCCTTTAAAGCAAACAGAATTATGTATTAACTCTTGCATTAGCTACTTGCTAAAATATTATCAGTCTATTTTCTTGCCTTTGTGACTCAAATATATGGTATATATTACCTTTTTTCTCTCAGAACCATCAGTTAAAAAACAAATTCTGTTTATTGTCCTTGGATAACAAATGACAAAGACTGGCATTTAACTAGTGATTACTTGCATGTATTACTTACAAATCCAGTGGGTAGAAGAAAAAAACCAAGTATTTCCCACGATAGTCAGTCAGTTTGAGCTCCTTGAATTCTCCGTTTATCACAGCTGTTCCTTCCCAATAAGGTGCTGGCTTGGAGACTAAGAAAGAAAAACATAATCTTCTATAACACAGAAAGTTGCTGGAATGGCAAAGGACAGCTTTAGAAAATCACTGAAAATTGAGGCTTCTAAAGCTGTAGACTTCGCTGGCAGCCTGGAAGCTTACAGACTTCTGAGAACTTGGAACAATAACTTACTGTTAGACAATATAGATTCACAGAATTATAAAGGAAACCAACTTCCCTGAAATGCAACATATACGCATTTAAAAAGCTTCTGATGTAGTAACAGCTATGTGTTCATTCCCAACACCTTCAAGGTGCAAGGTGTGGGGGTGATCCTATCACTCTGTAAGATAACTTTTGACGGGATTCCTGCAATAGCTATCACACAGCATGAAAGTCTCTGTGTCCCAATGGGCAATAGGTACAAGCAAGTACTTCAGGAGTGAGAGTGAGTCGTCGCCCATAGCTGTGATAGAAGGAAATGCTAACTTTCAGCTGGATGCTAGTGAAAATACTTGTATATATAGAATTTTTCCTGGCTACTATAATTATTAACACACATTAACTGAATGAAATTAGAAAAATGTTTCTGCCCATGACCACAAAGCCTTACGTTTTATCCTTGTACTAAACCCTACTGGCTATTTCAATTACAGCCCCTCCAAGTTATCCCAGATTATGGGAGGAATAGTCTTCCTAGAAAGCTTTCAAAAAGGAGACACCCCTCACCCCTTTGAACAGGTTTCAAGTGACCTGATGGAAATTCAATAGTGCTGCTGTACTACTTGTTAAGGGCATACTGACGCTCTAGCTAGTACCCTTTGATAATTATGTACCTCCAGGCTGTTGACACATTCAAACAACACTTTTAAAACCATTATATATACTGAGATCAATACTTGCTTCCAAGTTGAACTACAGTTTTTAGAATCAAGCCTTATAATTCTGTATAAAAGCCAGCATTAATAGCTGTTCTACAGAGACAAAATGAAGATTAATTTCTTTGTGAAGTTAATATATAACACGTGATTTCAACACGTGATTTCTTATCTTGAGTCAGAACTACATAATATAAATAATCCTGGTCTTACTAAAAAAAGCCAGAAGAGATAATCAGAAATCTGCTAAAGTTTGTATATTTTATATTCATTACTTCAAATGCTTAACTAAGAAAAAGGTTATAATAATTGTAAGGACCTGTTATAACACTCCTTAAGGATTTTACACAGACAGAAAATCATGTCAGGAAAATAAATATTGCTTTGAAAACTGATGTTTGCAAATGTTTGGCTTTGATTGAGTAACTGCAGTTATTTTGCTAAGATTTTTAAATAAAATTCCAAAAGCAGCCCTCTTTACCTATTAAAAAATCAAACAAAAAACATGGTGATGCACATCTTTAACCCCAGCATTCAGGAGGCATAGGCAGGTGGGTCTCTGAGTTCGAAGCCAGCCTGGTCTACTAAATGAGTTCCAGGACAGGCAGGGCTGCTATATATAGAGATCCTGTCTCAACCAAACAAACAGCACTGTCTTAAATGCATTAGCATAATGATTCTGGTAAACAGAGTAACGAAGACAATTTAAAATCCCCTGTCTATCATCAGTTCAACTACTGTTAACATTTTGATCTTTCCCACTTTCCAAACAGAAATCTGGGTCACAGTTCACATCTTTTCCTCTCACTGAAAATGTAAATTATGACATTTTTTATGTTATTAAAATATTTGAAAAAATAGCCTTAATTGCTCTACAATATCCCCTTTTATGAATAAAAATTCTCATTTTCGCCAATTCTAGATCAGCCTGTATATGACACAGATATCCAACAATTACATAAAAATTTGAAAGATTTTTGGTAAACAGAAAGCTATTATAACTACTAGTTTTTTCTTTTTTACTTCCATATACAGCTTTGGAATGGCTTTGTTTCCAACAGGAAGCATATTTGAGTAAACACATTTCAGAATATCTTCCTCGGGCAAGTGAAATCAATGGGACTTGGAAATATTGTTGTTTTAAAGCAAAAACGGGCTTTCTAAAAACAGTCCCAAAGTAGTTCTACTATGAAACTACAAATGTTGAAGGAGGTGAAACAGCTTTTCTCATTCATTGCATGTGGTAGCAACATGGCATTATCTCTGGAGGTTCAGAACTGTGAAATAGCCAGATGTGGTGGGCACATCTGTAAACTCTGCAAAGAAGCAGGAGTTTGAAGCCATTCTGTCAGATCTGTCCGTACCCTATGCTCAAAAAGCAGGCCACAAACTGTCAAGTCTAACTATTTTTCCACTGAACACTAGAACATAATGTGCTGCAACAACCAAAATTCAAACATACACCTACAGAATGTCAAATAATCCCTAGAAGAGGGTTAAGGAAAAGCCAGTAAGACACGGGCTTTGTCTGGATGCTCTGGTCACTTCTTTTTGGCAATCTTAATATCCAATGCAGCAGGCCTCGACTTTCTCAGTGTCTACTTAGTCTGACGTGTCTTTTCTGAGAGTGGCCACTAGCTTCAAACACTGGACAGAAAGACAAATAATGAAAAGCCCAGTTGGCAGTACACAAGAGTTACCATCAACCCAATAAACCCAATTGTGCCACTTCCACTCCCAACCCCAGTTTCCCTCCAAAATACTCTATAACAAAGTCTTCATATTTTTTTAGAAATATCAATATCCACTAACTCTACAAATTTTCGGGAGATGACTTTCAATAAGAATCTTTGTATGTTACAAAAAAAGTTTGACCTTCTGAACATTTTGTTTAGCCACTTCTCTGCTTAATCAAACTCTCTGTGAATCATTATTCAACTTCTCAATGAACTCTCTTCCCTGGAAGAGACAGGGCTGCTGCAGGCATTTTCGGACATTTAAGAAAGTCTTTTAGTTTGCACAACATCCTCCATGCCTGCAAGCCCGGGACTAGGAACACCCCCATTTGTGGCTTTAAGGGTAACCGCTACCTCTCCCGAAATCTGATCAGAGGAAACCATCTTTCTTCACACCAGGAACCCACCTCCATCCTCACACCCACAAAGGCAACGGGGTGGACCCAGAGCTCTGAGGCAGCCTTGGGGGAGCGGCCCAACTCCAGCCCCACCCTTCCGTAGCATCCACAAAAAGGGTCTAAGTATTCCCGAGTTTTTCCCCATTCACCCAACCTCCGCAGGGCACCACCTACTCTTGGCTTTGCTTAGATGCAGGGAGTGATCTGCGACCGAAACCCGGGACACCTCTCCCGGGTACACTTGTCCACCAGCGTAGAAGTGGCACTCATTTTCGCGGGTCCGGAACCGCTCCTCAGTCTCCAAGCCCTGCAGAGCTTGGGTCCGCAACAGAAACAGCAGCAGCGGCGGCAGGATCAGCACCACCTTTCGGGTCCAGCGACGGGACGGAGTAGTCGCGTCCAGCAGCTTGGACCGCGCCTCCATGACCGAGCGAGCGCGAAAACACGTCCCTCAGCTAAAGCGCGGAGTCCCCTGCCGCCAAGCGGCTGAAACGGCGCGCAGGAGACCGCGCGAACCAGGGCGCGGCCTCGCGAGACTTGCTCCGCCCCACTCCGCCCCCCGCCACGTGGGCGCAGACCCCGCCCCCCAACGGGCTTCTGCGCCTGCGCCATTCAGTGGACCAACCAAGCTGAAGTGTTTTCCGAACTTATCAAAGGTGTCGCCCAGGGTGGGGGTGGGTGGCGACCCAAGTGCCTGCAAGTGTGCTTCCATGTCCATCACTATAACAGAGCTTTCCTACCCCTCACTACATCTCTTCAGAAGTTCAAAGTAACCTATGTGCTTGTGAAGGACTGGCAATATATACTTTTCATTATTTCAAGACACGGTTTCTCTGTGTGGCCATGGCTATCCTGGAACTCTCTCTGCAGACCAGGCTGGCCTCGAATTCACAGAGATCCACCTGCCTCTGCCTCCCGAGTGCTGGGATTAAAGGTGTGTGCCACCACGGCCTGGCCGCAATTAATACTTCTAGTTAAAGTCACCTTCATACATTTTGTTGGTTTTGTTTTTGAGAGATCATGCTTGTGTGCACTTAGGGGGCAGTGTGAATAATAATAACGTGGAATGTAGTCACTTCCTTATTTTCCAGTCAAGACCTGAAACCCCTCCTAGCTCGGTGCAAAAGCGCAATTTACCCCTTTACCCATTGTTGCATTGCCTCTACCCATGACACACTGCTGAATGCCCTGCCACAATTTAGTGACTGTCCCAGCGCCTAGAGGCAGTCCCTCCTTTTTAGCTTGTCAAGGACTGAAATGTGACGTCACCTGTCAGCTCCCTCATGCACTAGTGCTGGCTGCTTTCATGCACTCCTAACCACAGCTCTATTTCAGACCCTGGCCATCTTCTATTCATATCTTTTAAAAAATTATTATTATTAATGATCATTATTTTGGTTTTTTTCTTTTTTTGAGAGAGAGGGTTTCTCTGTTTAACAGTCCTCTGGCTGTCCTGGAATTCAGTCTGTAGACTCGGCTGGCATTGAACTTACAGAGATCCGCCTGACATTTTAATGAGTGTTTTGTCTGAGGTGTTGTGTGCCTGGGGCTCATAGAAGCTAGAAGACAGCACTGAAAGGTCCCCTGGAACTGGAGTTACAGTTGTGAGCTGCTGTGAGGGTGCCGGGAATGAAACCCTTGTCCTCTGGGAGATCAGCCAGAGCTTTTAACTACTGCCATCTCTCCAGCCCCCTAATTCCATCTTTAATATAAAAACTTTGAATATGGGCCGTTATTGTGTCTGGTCTCCGTTCCTCTACCCATGTTTGACCCAGTAATCTTCAAACCATACTTTCCCAAAGCACAATTGACATGCATTATACCACTCTATTAGTCCAGTAATCTTTTCCCTTGTAGTGTGTTCTATTAATGTAGTTCCATGATTTCCCTCTCTAGACCTAGCCTTTTTTTCAGTTTGGTGAAAACCCAGAGATAAAAGGGTCTAATCTAAAAAGCAATATATTCTGACTAGCCTTTCTCTTTAAGCCGGAATTAGAGGGCAAAAAGACAGTTTGGTGATTTAAGTGTGTCCCAAGTGATTATATTTTAAAATCAAATGTGGTACCAGGGTAAGGGATGCAGCAGAGCTCAGTCTTAAAGTACATGTCCAGGAGATTATGGGTTCAGTTCTCAGAAACATCACAGCTCACCATGTCCTATTCCCTGCACCCTGTTCCCTCACGCTCCCCCCACTTGCTCCCAGCACCTCCATCTTCCGGCTGAGAGGAGAATATACTTACTCATAACGTTTTCCTGTAGCTCTTCATTTTCTGGAGGTCCAAAGGTGACAGGCATCTGACGTGGTAGCTCTCGCTCCCATTCTTCTCCTTCCCTAGCCTCCTGCCCAATGTGGAACAGAAGTGGGACCCTAGGGGCTCGGATTTGAGTCCCAGAGGCTCGACTAAGGCCTATGCCCCCTCGTGGGCGGCTGCGATGATCCATGGTGACTGGTGACTGTAAAACAGTCACTAGCCTTAGTGAATTCTAGGCCCTGAGTTGGGCCTCTTAGTTTGAACCTGAGGTTTTTTTTTAAAGCTGGGAGAGAGCGATATATCCCTACACCTCTTTGCCCTAGACTGAGCTGAGGTGCCCCAGTTGGTAGCAGGGACTGCTCACCAGCTGGGCCACAGCGAACCCCCTGCCCACTGGGGAGAGTGACCAGGTTGGCCACCGCCCTGGCACCTACTGTGTCCCTCAGCTGCTCTGAAATCTCTTGTTAGCTGGCATTCTGAGTGTCACTTGCTCTGAGGCCTTTCAGCCAATGATATTTGAGCAGACATTATGCTGTCATAGTAGCATCCACCATGAACCTTGAAGAGGGGACCCTGCCCTCAAGGCACCCACCATCCAGCTAGAGTCAGTTACTCACTAAAAGTGTAATACCATCAAACATGAGGGGGTGTTCCTAAATATCACAGATATTAATCAGAGGTCACCTAAGTGTCTATATATTAGCTTGATTTGCCCACACATAGCTTTTTTACTTCTAATGGGGCCCTACATAGTACAGATGCTGTGAGAAAAGCGTACACCCTTGTATGATTGGCAAAATTACAATATATCCTTGTGGAATTCATATCTGATAGTCATGGGTACCTTTGCAGGTTCCAGTATATATCTCAGAGTGCAGGTTCTAATCATATCCGGTTTCTTCCCTCTGCCTGGTAACTTAAATACTCTGTTACTGTACCAGGCCTTTAGTGGTCTACACCTGTGCTGGGGTCCTTTTAATTCTGTTTCTGGAAACACTGATTGTTTTGTTGTTATGGCTGTGGTTTGCTGGTGGTTCAGGTTGTGTCCACAGCTGCCCTTTAACTGTTTATTTTATTGTTCTTTATAGGTGGGAGCTTCATCCTCAGCCTCTAGATTTTAGTACTGAGATACCTGTTCGTGTAATCCTTAGCTTAAAGAGAACAGAGGCCATGCTTTGTGACTCTGTCATTTTGTGGAGTTAATGGGTGAATGAAAACGAGGACATGACCAATCCAAGGCGTGGTTGAGTTGAAGCTTTTTATTGTAGCTACAAGGTAGAGAACAGTCAGAGGCGTTTGGAAGGGTCCAGGCTGAACCAGGCCATGAGAGGAGAGAGACAGGGGAAGAGCCAGAGAGGGGCAAGAGAGAGGACCAGAAGAGAGCAGAAAATCAAGAAAACCAGGAGGTCAAGATAGCATGTAGCCAAATGGCTGTGTTATATAGGGATCAGAAGATGGGGGAAGAGAAGCAAACCTTGGGTTGGAGAGGTTTAGGGTAGGGAGTGGGTGAGAAGTGCTGAGAGGAGGTAGGGCTCTGCAACAGGTCCTTGTGATGTTGAGAGAACCTGGTGGCAAGTCTTGATATGTTAATAGAAATCTCATTGTGTTCCTGGTTTCTTTGGGACCTAATCAAAAGGAAGTTGGAGAACTCACATTTGTCTTTCTCTCATTCTAGAAGGCATTTACCAAGTACTGAGCATGCTGAGACAGCAGTTGTGAGGATGCTGAGATAGCTTTTTGAAAGGTCCATGTAGTCTATGGCCACACCATCCTAAACACATCCCAACAAATCTGAAAGGGTCATGGAGGAAGAAACCAAGGTCTCCCCTGAAGCACCACTACCATCTTGCCAGCCTTGTGAACATACAGTCTTGAAAGCAGTTTTAACCGTATTTGATCCTGGTGACTGCAGCCTTGTTTGACATCTTGACTGCAGCTACATGAAACACCTTAGGCAAGAATCTCTGCAATTTACCTGTCCCTGGAATTTATGACCCATATAAACTGAGTTTCATGAATATTTATTACTGTTTTAGACTAAAAGAACAAAGCCTCCATATGGTTCCTGTATTGCTAGTCTTCATATTCATGTTGAATAATGTCAGAGTCAGCTTAAAAAAAGTAAACGTTCAAGGGCCAGAGAGTTGTTTCAGTGAGTAAGGGTGCTTTCTGTGCTAACCCAACAACCGAGTCTGATCCTGCGTCTTATTTTGCTTTCTATTTCTGTGGTAAAACACCATAACCAAAAGTAGTTTGGGGAAGAAATGTTCATTTGGCCTACACAGTCTAATCATAGTCCATCATAATGGGAAATCAGAGTAGGAACCTAACCTGGAGGCAGGAACCTGGATGCAGGAACTGAAGTAGAGACCATATAAGAATACTGCTTATTGGCTCACTCCCCATGGCTTGCCCAGCCTCCTTACTTTTACAGCTCAGCACCACAGGTCTGGAGGTGGCATTGCCCACAGTGGTCTAGGCCCTCTCACATCAATCCTTAATTAAGAAAATGTCACACAAAATGAACTACAGATCATCTGATAGAAGCATTTTTTCTGTTTCTTTTTTCTTGAGGATTTCTGTTCCCAGATGACCCTAGTTCGTGTCAAGTTTACAGAAACCTAACCAGCACATCCCAGAAACTACATTAAAAAATCAGATTACAGTGACACAGTGCTCTTAGAGCGAGATGGGAGGCCAGGTAGCCTGAAGTACATAGTAAAGACATGAGTTATCCTGTCTCAAGATAGAATGTGAAGAAATAATTCCTGAAATTATTCTGATCTCCACATATTTATGATCTTGTTCGCACACACACACACACACACACACACACACACACGGGTTTTTATTATTCATACAACAGAGGTTGAAGAAGATGAGCAAAGGAAGGAGGAAGAGTAGAAGGAGAAGGGCAAGGTTGGAGAACACAACTAAAGATACGGAAGGATATCAAGAAAAATGGGAGAAAAGGAATACTTGGGCAGAGAGCTAAAGAGTGCGCAGCAATAGAAAGGAGGGAAATTTGAAATCCCTCTGGTTTGCTTTTTATTGATGTAATAAAATCAATGGTCAAGGGCAAGCTGGGGAGGAAATGGTTAATTTGACCTAAAGGTTACCTTCGGTCCTGAGGTGAAGATAAAGCAGGAGCTCAAGGCAGGAGCTGAAGTAGAGGCCTTGGATAGGTGCTGCTTACTAGCTTGCTCAGCCTCTTTTCTCACAGAACCTGGAACAATCAGCCTAGGGGTGGCACCAATCACAATGGGCTGGGACCTCCCCCATTGATTACTAATTAAGAAAATGCCCTACAGGCCTGCCTACAGGCAATTTGACAGAGGCATTTCTCAACTGAGGTTCCTCTTGCCAAGTAACTCTTTCTTGTGTCAAGTTCACAAACAAAACAAAATAAAACAACAACAACAAAACCCACAACCAAACAAGCAAAAACCAATAAGGACACCTTTCATTCGTCCTTCTCTGAGATGTTAGGTGCATTCAGAACTCACCATATGTGTGGCTGCCATTAACAGTCTTTTACCACTCTTTAAGCAGAGGCCTTTCAGATTAGTGGATTTTTTTTCAAGTTGCCTTTTCTCCTTCTGATTTAATTGACCAATTTGAGGAAGCAGAAGGTTTGTTCTCCCTTCATTCCAGAGTTGGAAAAATATTGCAGAATCTTCTGGAAAGGGACATGTAGAAAGAAGTAATGAAGACCTCTACTGAACTATACTCCTCCCCTTTGCAGCTTTGTGACTTTGAAAGCAGATATCCAAACTCTAGTTGATTCTCATGCCTTTAGGCAACAGATGGCATTTGACTGCAACCTCATGAGATAGTCACCACTTCCAGCCATTTCTAATTTGGTGGGCTATACAAACTGTGAGTTCGGAATATTTATACCATTATTTTATTTTGCAGCTTTTTTGAAATACTGTATGTGTGTGTGTATAATATATATATATATATATATATATATATATATATATATATATATATATATAGCCACTTGAGGAAGCAGAAGATTTGTTCTTCATTCAATATGTATACACACACACACACATACACATATATGCACATATATTGAAGTTTTAAAATGTATAGTTCAGTGATTTTATTTTCTTTGTTATTTAATCATTACGTTCTTGTTTGGGAACATTTTTGTCACTTCAAAATGATATTTACTACCACTTAGCAAACAATCTCAGTGACTCCTATTCTCTATAATCTAACAACCACTTGTTAAGTCTGGAGCGTAGCCTCCAGCCCCTGGCATCCATCCCAGCCAACCTGGCCTGGGAGTTGCAACGCTCTGGACTCCAAATCCCAGCATGCCAGGTCCTGACCCTGCCCACCGCTCCCACAGTGTATTTAAGTGGACTCCCAAAGGAGAAACATGTGGTTTTCATGTCTGCATGGGCTCCCTGCTTTCCTGTTTCCCCACCATACTCTCTGCCACCCGAGAGCATCATTCTTAATAAAACGATGGGCATTTTGATTCGGTTTGATTTGCCCTAATTGGATTTCTTGTGCCAGCGGAGCCGCCCTTTTCTTATTTTTACTTAACTAATTTAACAACTGATGGTATAGGATTGCTTATTGTAGATATTTCCTATAGATAGAACAATATGATAGCTGGTCTTTTCAGAATGGTTTCTTTTTAAGAGTCTTTTTATGTAGATTTGTTTGGTCTGGTACATGCTGTGTAGCTCAGGATTGCCCTGAATTCATGCTAATCTTCTATTTTTTAATTTAAAAAAACTACTTATTTTTTTTAATTTTTAACTTTTTTTTATTTTTCTCTGCTCCCCTCCCTGCCACTCACCTCCCTCCCTCAACCCTCCCCCAAGGTCCCCATGCTCCCAATTTATTCAGGAAATCTTGTCTTTTTATACTTTCTACTTCCCACGTAGATTATATCTATGTAGGTCTCTCTTAGTGTCCATATTGTTGTCTAAATTCTCTGGGATTGTGGTTTGTAAGATGGTTTTCTTTGCCTTATCTCCAAAAACCACCTATGAGTGAGTACATGTGATAATTGTCTTTCTGTGTCTGGCTTACCTCACTCAAAATAATGCTTTCTAGTTCCATCCGTTTTCCTGCAAAATTTAGGCTGTTGTTATTTTTTTCTGCTATGTAGTACTCCATTGTGTAAATGTACCACTTTTTTTTAATCCATTCTTCGATCGAGGGGCATTTAGGTTGTTTCCAGTTTCTGGCTATGACAAATAAAGCTTCTATGAACATAGTTGAGAACATGTCCTTGTGGCACGATTGAGCATCTTTTGGGTATATACCCAAAAGTGCTATTACTGGGTCTTGAGGAAGGTTGTTTCCTAATTTTCTGAGAAATCGCCACACTGACATCCATAGGGGTTGTACCAGCTTGCGTTCCCACCAGCAATGCAGAAGTGTTCCCTTTTCTCCACAGCCTCTCCAGCATAAGTTGTCATCAGTGTTTTTGACCTTGGCCATTCTTACAGGTGTAAGATGGAATCTCAGAGTTGTTTTGATTTGCATTTCTCCGATGACTAAGGATGTTGAACATTTACTTAAGTGTCTTTCAGCCATTTTAGATTCCTCTGTTGAGAGTTCTCTGTTTAGGTCTGTGCTC
>PVIU01028745.1:0-18525 GCA_004026605.1 Ondatra zibethicus
TTTTTTTTTATTGGATTATGTGATCTTTTAGTGTCCAATTTCTTGAGTTCTTTGTATATTTTGGAGATCAGACCTCTGTCTGATGTGGGGTTAGTGAAGATCTTTTCCCATTCTGTAGGCTGTCGTTTTGTCTTGTTGACCGTGTCCTTTGCTTTACAGAAGGTTTTCAGTTTCAGGAGGTCCTATTTATTAATTGCTTCTCTCAGTGTCTGTGCTGCTGGGGTTCTATTTAGGAAGTGGTTCCCTGTGCCAGTGCATTCAAGTGTACTTCCCACTTTCTCTTCTTTTTTTTTAATATTTATTTATTTATTATGTATACAATATTCTGTCTGTGTGTATGCCTGCAGGCCAGAAGAGGGCACCAGACCCCAATAAAGATGGTTGTGAACCACCATGTGGTTGCTGGGAATTGAACTCAGGACCTTTGGAAGAGCAGGCAGTGCTCTTAACCTCTGAGCCATCTCTCCAGCCCCTCCCACTTTCTCTTCTAAAACGTTCAGTGTGGCTGGCTTTATGTTGAGGTCTTTGATCCATTTGGACTTGAGTTTTGTGCATGGTGATAGATATGGGTCTATTTACATTCTTCTACATGATGATATCTAGTTATGCCAGTACCACTTGTTAAATATGCTTTCTTTTTTCTATTTGATATTTTATTTTTTGTTTCTTTAGCAAATATCAGCTTTTTGAAGGTGTGTGGATTGATATCTGGGTCTTCTATTTGGTTACACTGGTCCTCCTGTCTGTTCTTATGCCAGTACCAGGCTGTTTTCAGTACTGTAGCTCTGTAGTAGAGTTTGAAGTCAGAGATTGTGATGCCACCAGAAGTTCTTTTGTTGCTCAGGTTTGTTTTGGCTATCCTGGGTTTTTTTTCTTTTCCAAATGAAGTTGAGTACTGTTCTTTTGAGGTCTTTGGAGAATTTTGCTGGGATTTTGATGGGCATTGCGTTGAATCTGTAGATTGCTTTTGGTAAGATTGCCATTTTTACTATATTAATTCTGCCTACCCAGGAGCTTGAGAGGTCTTTCCATTTTCTGGTGTCTTCTTCAATTTCTTTCTTCAAAGATTTAAAGTTCTTGTCATACAAGTCTTCCACTTGTTTGGTTAGAGTATTTTATGCTATTAGTGGCTATTGTGAAGGGTGTTGATTCTCTGATTTCTTCCTCAGCCCTTTTATCATCTGTGTACAGGAGGGCTACTGATTTTTTTGAGTTAATCTTGTATCCTGCTACATTGCTGAAAGTGTTTATGAGTTATAGAAGTGCCTTGGTAGAATTTTTGGGATCACTTATGTAAACTATCATATCATCAGTGAACAGTGAGAGTTTGACTTCTTCTTTTCCAACTTGTATCCCCTTGATCTCCCTTTGGTGTCTTATTGCTCTAGCTAGGACCTCAAGAACTATATTGAATAGGTATGGAGAGAATGGACAACCTTGTCTTGTTCCTAATTTCATTGGAATCGCTGGGAGTTTCTCTCCATTTAGTTTGATGTTGGCTGTTGGCTTTCTGTATATTGCCTTAATTATGTTTAGATATGTTCCTTGTATTCCTGCTCTCTCCAAGACTTTTGTCATGAAGGGATGTTGTATTTTGTCAAATGCTTTTTCAGCATCTAATGAGATGATCATGTGGTTTTTACTTTTCAGCTTGTTTATATGGTGGATTACATTGACAGATTTTCGTATGTTGAACCATCCCTGCATCTGTGGGATGAAGCCGACTTGGTCATGGTGGATGATGGTTCTGATGTGTTCTTGGATTCAATTTGCTAGTATTTTATTTAGTATTTTTGCATCAATGTTCATGAGTGAGATTGGTCTGTAATTCTCTTTCTTAGTATTGTTTTTCTGTGGTTTGGTTATCAGGGTAATTGTAGCCTCATAAAAAGAGTTTGGCAATGTTCCCTTTGTTTCTATTGTGTGGAATAATTTGAGGAGTATTGGTATTAGTTCCTCTTTGAAAGTCTTGTAGAATTCTGAGCTGAAACCATCTGGTCCTGGGCTTTTTTTGGAGACTTTTGATGACTGTTTCTATTTCTTCAGCAGTTATAGGTCTGTTTAATTTGTTTCTGTGGTCTTGATTTAATTTTGGTAAGTGATATTTTTCCAGTAAGTTGTCCATTTCCTTTAAGTTTTCCAATTTTATGGAGTACAGGTTTTCAAAATATGATCTGATGATCCTCTGTATTTCCTCCGTGTCTGTTGTTATATCCCCCTTTTCATTTCTGATTTTGTTAATTTGGATATTCTCTCTCTGCCTTTTGGTTAGTTTGGATAAAGGTTTGTCTATTTTGTTGATTTTCTCGAAGAACCAACTGTTTGTCTCATTGATTCTTTGTATTGTTTTCTTTGTTTCTATTTTGTTGATTACAGCTCTCAATTTGATTATTTCCTGCCGTCTAGTTCTCTTAGGTGAGTGCTTCTTTTTGTTCTAAAATTTTCAAATGTCCTGTTATTTCACTAGTGTGGGATTTTTCCAGTTTCTTTATGTAGGCATTTAGTGCTATGAACTTGCCTCTTAACACTGCTTTCATTGTGTCCTATTAATTTGGGTATGTTGTGTGGTCATTTTCAATTAATTTTAGGAAGTCTTTAATTTCCCCCTTTATTTCTTCCTTGACCCACTGATGATTCAGGTAATCATTGTTTAATTTCCATGTGTTTGTGGGTTTTCTGGAATTGGTATTGCTGTTGACTTCTAGTTTTAAAGCATGGTGATCTGATAAGGTACATTGGGTTATTCCAGTTTTTTTGTATTTGTCGAGGTTTGTTTTGTTACTGAGTATGTGGTCAATTTTTGAGAAGGTTCCATGAGATACTTTTCTGTTTGGTGGAATATTCTATAGATGTCTTTTAAGTCCATTTGAGTTATAACATCTATTAGTTCTCTTATTTCTCTGTTCGTTTTTGTCTGATTGACCTGTCCAGTGGTGAGAGGGCAGTGTTGAAGTCTCCCATTATTAGTGTGTGGGGTTTAATATATGATTTAAGCTTTCAAAGTGTTTCTTTGACATATGAGGGTGCCCTTGTATTTGGGGCAAGATATTCAGTACTGAAATTTCATCTTGATGGATTTTTCCTGTGACCTATATGAAATGTCCTTCTTTGTCTCTTTTGACTGATTTTAGCTTGAAGTCTATTTTGTTAGATGTTAGGATAGCTACACCCGCTTGTTTCTTAGGTCCATTTGATTGGTATATTTTTCCCAACCTTTTACTCTGGGTTGATGTCTGTCTTTGAGGTTGAGATGCGTTTCTTGTATGCAGAAGAGGGATGGATTCTGTTTTCATACCCAGTCTGTTAGCCTGTAACTTTTTATGGGTGAGTTGAGTCCATTTACATTAAGGGATATTAATGACCAGTGGTTGCTATCTCCTGTTAATTTAGTTTTCATCGTTGGTGATGTTAATTTGTGTGTTTTTTTCTTTTTCGGGATTTGCTGTAATGAGATCATCAATTGTCTGTGTTTTTGTTGGTGTAGCCATCTTCCTTGGGTTGGAGTTTTCCTTCTAGTATTTTGTGTAGGGCTGGGTTTGTGGCTAGGTATTGGTGAAATCTAGATTTGTCATGGAATATCTTGTTTTGTCCTTCTATGGTGATCAACAGTTTTGCTGGGTATTGTAGTCTGGGCTAGCATCCGTGGTCTCTTAATGTCTGCATAATGCTGACCATGACCTTCTGGCTTTCATTGTTTCCACTGACAAGTCAGGTGCAATTCTGATTGGTCTATCTTTATATGTTACTTGGCCTTTTTCCTTTGTAGCTCTTAATATTCTTTCTTTACTCTGTATGTTTAGTGTTTTGATTTTTATGTGGCAAGAGAACCTTTTTTCCGGATTCAGTCTATTTGGTGTTCTGTAAGCTTCTCGGATCTTCATAGGCATATCTTTCTTTAGGTAGGAAAAGTTTTCTTCTATATTCTGTTAAATAAATTTTCTGTGCCTTTGAGTTGAACTTCTCCTTCTTTTTTTTTAAGATTTATTTATTTATTATATATACAACATTCCTTCCATGTATGCCTGCATGCCAGAAGAGGGCAACAGATCTCATTATAGATGGCTGTGAGCCACCATGTGGTTGCTGGGAATTGAACTCAGGACCTCTGGAAGAGCAGTCAGTGCTCTTAACCTCTGAGCCATCTCTCTAGCCCTCTTCTCCTTCTTCTATACCTATTATTCTAAGATTTGGCCTTTTTATGTTGTTCCATATTTCATCGATATTTTGGGTTAAGCTCATGTTAGACTTAATGTTTTCTTTAACTGATGAGTCTATTTCCTCTATTGTATCTTCAGCGCTTGAGAGTCTTCCATTTCTTGTATTCTGTTGTTCATACTTGTATTTGTGGTTCCTGCTCTTTTCCTCATGATTTCTGTTTCTATAATTCCTTCAGCTTGTGTTTTCTTTATTTTTTTCTATCTTAGTTTTCAAGTCCTGAATAGTTTGTTTTATATGTTTGAGTTCTTTTTCTTGGTTTTCTTTAAGTGATTTGCTGATATCTTCCCATTTTTTGTTTGTTTTTTCCTCCATTTCTTTAAGGTAATTTCTCATTTCATCTTTAAGAATTTCCAACATTCTCTTGAGGTTATTTTTTACATCATTTTCTTCTGGTTCATCCATATTTGGTTGTTCAGGTCTTACTTTTGTAGGGTCTTTGGGTTTCACTGGTATTGTGTTGCTCTTTGTGGTGTAGCTTGTGATCTTTTCTTTTCTACTCATCTTTTCCTCTAATACGTGTGGTTGGTGCTGTCTGAGATTCTGTTGAATAATCTTCTAGGTGCCAGTAGATCGAAAGCTAAGATGGTTGTTCCTCGTGGTACAGTCAGTGTCACAGTTCTAGTTACCCCGTTGGTTATTCCTGTTCCTGGAGGTAGCTCAGTGCTCCTGTGCTTTGGTCTGCTCCCTTGGTGTTTGCTGTCTCAGGCCTACTTTGGCCTAGGCTGTTGGCTTTGATCTGTTCCTGTAAATCTTGGTCTGGATGTCCTCTTGCACAAGTCCCTGGCTTGGTGTTAGACCTGTTCTGGTGGCGATCGCTGACTCTAGATCTGGTCACTGGGTCAATCCTGATCTGCCCGTGTCCCGGGACTGGGTTTGTTCCTGGCTTCTGCTCCTGGTGGAGCTTGTTCTTTCTTGGAGAATTTCTTTTTAATTATAATTTTTTCTTCAGAAAGAGGAAAATAATATTTATATGTTATAAAACCTTTACATAATCTTCATGAACAAAGACCCAGGGGTGGTCATATTGTGTCTGACACCAGCCAGAATTTTCAAGTAGGTAACTGAAGACACAAAAAGTTTTCTTAGAGGCAGTTACTGTAGAAAGTAGCTTCCACTCCTGGGGCTGCATCTCTGAAGTAGAGGTTAGAGTTGTTAAAACTTAGGAGTTTGGAGGGTGAGCCAGGTGGTGGTGGCTCAGGCATTTAATCCCAGCACTCTGGGGGCAGAGGCAGGTGGATCTCTGTGAGTTCAAGACCAGCCAGGTATAAAGAGTGAGTTCCAGGATAGTCAGAGCTATACAAGGAAATCCTGTCTTGAAAAAAACCAAACGAACAGAAAAAGGAGGGTGATTCCTGTGTATGAAACAGTATACTATTTGATACTGTTGAGCCGTGGAATACCTGGTACCCAGGTCTGAGGCAGGGTGTCTTCTAGGGAAGAGGGGTGCAAAGAAGCTGATTCTGGAAAAAACTGCAAGCTCAATTCAGCTCCTGTGGTGGAAAGGCATTGTTCCAGTTGAGATAAGTAAGTCTTAGGGAAATACTCCTCAGTATAGGAAGCAGACGGTGAACTAAATAAATAAATAAAGAAGCAAAGGGTACAGCCCGCTCTTTCCACTGCCCATTATTGGCAGGCATTAATTCAGCCTCACCCTCCCCAAATAACAACCGAAGGGTGGGCTTGGAGCTAAAAGACCATATCCTGTGGGTTGGATTATGTCAACTCCTCCAACCCCCAAATTTGTGTGTTGAAGCCCTAATTTCCAGGACCTCATGTCTGTTTGGAGACGGGGCCTTCAAAGAGACAAGATAAAATGAGGCCAGCGAGTCCGGTCCTAATTCAGTCTGACCAGTTTCTTTATAAGGCGGACGTTGGACACACAGAGAGACACTTAGTATGTACTTGTACAAAGAAGAGGCCTTGGGAGGACACAGAAGGCAGGCAGGCATCTGCAAGCCTGGGCAAAAACCACATAGTGGGTTTCCAGCCTCCAAAAACTGTAAGAAAATAAATTTTGGTTGTGTGATGTACCTCATCTGTGGTATTTTTATTATGAAATTCCCAAAGAGCCAATAACAGGTTATAAAAATTCTCCAACAGTAAGAGGAGTGTTTCCCACTCACTCATTGGTTCCTGACCCATGTATTCCATGGTGCAGAGGGCGCTTTCTGTCCCACGTAAGGAAGGTGCCCACCCTTTCAGAGTGGTGGCCTCTCAATGGTACCATAACTGAGTCTTTTTGTTTGTTTTCCTTTTCGAGACAAGGTTTCTCTGTGTAGCTTTGGGGCCTGTCCTGGAACTCACTCAGTAGACCAGACTGGCCTCGAACTCACAGAGATCCAGCTGCCTCTGACACCCCAGTGCTGGGATCAAAGGTGTGTGCCACCACCCGGTGCCATAACTGAGTTTTTATAGGCTGTTCCATGTTGTTAGTTCCAGGTCCACATTGCTTCTAGGTGGTGAAATATAGGATGAGATCAGTGGATTTCATGAGCTTAAGCCCCTTTTTGTACTTCTGCTGTTGTGAGATGAGTTCTTTGATCAAAGGGATGCTGTGTGGAATACCACAGCAATGAACAGGGATTCTGTGAATTTATAGATGTGCTGCTGGCAGAACGAGTATGTCTAAGGAAGGTAAACCCATAGTCAGAATATGTGTGTATTCCAGTGGGGACAAATTTGTGCCTTTCCATCATGCAAGGGCCCAGTATATAATCCACCCAATGCCATGAGAATGGTCCCCTCAGGGAATAGTGCCACACTATGAACTTAGAGCTGGTTTCTGCTATCCGTGGATTAAACATTCAGTCGTAACAGGGCTGAAGAGATGGCTCAGTGGTTAAGAGCATTGACTGCTCTTCCAGAGGTCTTGAGTTCAATTCCCAGCAGTCACTTACAACCATCCATAATGAGATCTGGCATCCTCTTCTGGCGTTCAGGCATACATGGATGCAGAATGCTGTATACATAATAAATAAGTCTTTAAAAAAATAGTAATTAGTCCAGCCTTCAGGCGGAGAAGTCCATGTTGAGCCCATCCATGCACAGCCTCCAAG
Source organism: Ondatra zibethicus (assembly GCA_004026605.1). Classification (NCBI taxonomy): domain Eukaryota; kingdom Metazoa; phylum Chordata; class Mammalia; order Rodentia; family Cricetidae; genus Ondatra; species Ondatra zibethicus. The sequence continues at coordinate 7,275 of PVIU01028745.1, forward strand.
TCTGCCAGCACAGCCATGTTATAAATGTGTCTATTAAACGAACCCTGGGATACCTGTATGTGCCGTTCTGTGACCTCGAGTGCTCAGAACCTCCTTTGTAACAGATACGCCTTAGGAAATGCTCACATAGGACACAAATCTTGTCAGATGACTTACTTATTTTGTCTTTCCCATGTTTGTGGGCATCCCACAAGTCAATGTGATCTGTGGCTATTTCTGACCACATCTGTCCAGACAGATACGTGGACAGACATTTAATGGGTTTTTTTTTTGTTTTTTGTTTTTTCGAGACAGGGTTTCTCTGTAGCTTTGGAGCCTGTCCTGGAACTAGCTCTTGTAGACCAGGCTGACCTCAAACTCACAGAAATCTGCCTGCCTCTGCCTCCCGAGTGATGGGATTAAATGCTTGCGCCACCAATGTCCAGCTGGACACACATTTATTACTTTAAGTTCTGGCTACTAGGAGGAACTTCTTCCGTCCTCTTTTTATTCTTCTTTCTTCCTCCCTCTCTTGCTTTCTTCCCTTCCTCCTCCCTCCCTCTCTTCTAATTTCTTTTCTTTTCTTAGTTTGAAACAGGGTCTTGTGTAGCCTATACTGGCCTTAAACTCTTGTAGCTGAGGATAACTTTGAACTTGGGATCCCACCTAGTGCTGGGACTGTTTTTCGGTGTGTCACCACACTCGGTTTTGTGTGGTCCTGAAAACTGAACCTAGGGTTTCATGCATGATAGGCAAGTATTTTACCAACTGAGCCTTCCTGGGTGGGATTTTCATTCGTGACCACCATTGCAGTGATTCACTTTTAGCTAGTGCCGATGTATCCTACAGAACCGTTATCGGACCCCTACGAACTTTTCTTGAGGCATTAGAGGGAAACTGGAAAGTGCTAGGAGGACCTGATTCTTTTTCCTGGTCCTTGTTTGCTTCCCGCTGCATCTTGGCTTTAGGGGTGCTTACTTAGACTGCTTCTTCTTTTCTAAACATTTTTATTTATTTAGTATACAGTGTTCTGCCTGCATGTTTGCCTGCAGGCCAGAAGAGGGCGCCAGATCTCATTACAGATGGTTGTGATCCACCATGCGGTTGCTGGGAGTTGAACTCAAGATCTCTGGAAGAGCAGCCAATGCTCTTAACTGCTGAGCCATCTCTCCCACTCTGTTAGACTGCTTCTTTGTTCCAACAGTGGTAGAACATTCCAGCAACGGCTATAAATCCACATTGCAGTTTTCGAACAAATTTATGCTTCTTAAAAGTGCTAGCAGAAACATCTCAATAACTGTATAGCAAAGTAGATTTGGGGCTGAGAGATATGTTAACAATTGGCCCAGGAACTCAACTTATAATTATCTTTTCTTAGATATAAAGGAGCAAACTCTGAGGAAGGAGAAAAGCAGTTAAAATAAAGTAATTTCCAGCCCTGGCTTTGCAATAGTTTTACTAAGAGACTTCAGCAATGTACTCACATTTTATATTAAGAAAAATGATTGGGGGGGGCAGTGAAATGGCCCATAGAGTAAGGACAGGTACTGTCAAAGCCTGATGCCCTGAGTTCAATTCCTAGGACTCACATAATGGAGGAAGAGAACTGACTTCCAAAGGTTGACCTACATACACACACACACACACACACACACACCACACATCACACAAATGTAATAAAATGTTTTAAAAAAACAAAACATATTAATAGGTAAGTATATGTAAATACTCAAGGAAATTTAAATAAAAGATATTTTATATACATATATATGCTTGCTTTTGTTTACATTTAAGAATTGTTAATTCGGGGGCTGGAGAGATGGCTCAGAGGTTAAGAGCACTGTCTGCTCTTCCAGAGGTCCTGAGTTCAATTCCCAGCAACCACATGGTGGTTCACAACCATCTATAATGAGATCTGGTGTCCTCTTCTGGCCAGCAGGCATTCATGCAGGCAGAACACTGTATACATAATGAATGAATAAATAGATATTTAAAAAAAAGAATTGTTAATTCTAATTGTGGTGGTACATATCCATAATCCTAGAGTTTGAGGAGGTAGAGGCAGGAGGATCAAGGGTTCAAGATCAAACTTGGTTATATCATGAGTTCAAGGCTATTTTGGACTACATCAGACCTTGTTTCAAGGCAAACAATAAATAAATAATAAAGATACTTGGGTTTTTATAGAGGCTCTGATTGGTCTGGAATGGGACTTGGAATGCTTTCTTGTTCTTGTTTTGGTGTTGTTGAAGGTTGAACCCAGGACATCAAACGTGGTAAGCAGGCACTCCACCATTGTCATGGCCTCAATTCCATATTGGTATGTTTTAAAAGCCTAGGTGATCCTGCTGGGCAGCCTGAGTTGGGAACTGCTAACACAGAACAATAAAGGTTGGCACATATACTTTAATGAGGGAGATTGTAAACCTAATACCATTTGCAACAAGCTAGTTACTGTTGTGCCCTTAGTTTGAGTAGATGGGCTGTGATAGCGGGATCATAGGCATGCGGTCGTCTTCTGGTTTGTAATGTGGTTGTGTCTCTTCAGTTCTTATCCAGCTCACCACCCAGCTAAAGCTGGAGGAGGTCATCCATTGCCTAGTGAGCGAGTGCTACAGAGAGGTGAGTATGGAGCTGTGGGTTCTTGAGACCCTCAGAGTCCTCAGATTCTATCGGAGGCAAGTCGGTCCTTCCACGCTCAGCATCCCAAATCCTGCCTCTATGCAGTATAGCCTCATCTCGTCTGGGGAGTCACCCCATAGCCCATGCCTGGTATCTAAGTACAGTGTACATTTCTTTGAGTGGGGATTCTGTGTCTGGATTCGGTATTTCCACTCGGTTTTGAGTTGTATGCGTGACTTGGTATCAGTATCTGAAGCAAATCTTGTACACACGTGTACAGTGTGCTTCCTTTGCCATGCTCACAGCTAGTTAAACAAGACTGAGACTGAGGGATAACATCAGAACCACCTTTTTTTGTTTGAGTTGAAATCTTACCATGTAGCCTTGTCTGGCCTGGAACTTGATGTGTAGTTCATGCTGACCTTGAATTCATGGAGATCTACCTACCTCTGCCTCCTGAATGTGGGATCAAAGGTGCATACCAACTTAGAATTCTAAGCACCCAGCTTAGAATCACTTTTATTCATTTTTCAGAAGGAAGATAAATGTTCACCTTAATCTCATTAAGAGCAATATTTAATTATATATGTATATTTTTTTTGTTTTTTTGAGAAAGGATTTCTCTGTAGCTTTGGAGCCTGTCCTGGAACTAGCTCTTGTAGACCAGGATGGCCTTGAACTCACAGAGATCTACCTGCCTCTGCCTCCCGACTGCTAGGATTAAAGGCGTGCACCACCACCTCCCAGCTTAATTTTATATTGTATTTAAATCATATAATTATTTTGTATGTAATAGATTAAATTTATAATTTATAATTATGTATAAATATTCATCATGATGCCATTAACACCTATTGAGCACTTGCTCTGTATTAGGCACCGTGAAGTGATTTGTATGTAATAATTTTTTTCTTTTTCTTTTTTTTGAGATCATTTACCCATATGTAGTCTAGGCATTGGATTTTTGAGCCTTTCAAATGTTTGCATTATGCACAACAATATCCAGTTTACATGAAATATCTTTTTAAATTAAAATTAAACTTTCGCCGGGCATTGATGGTGCACACCTTTAATCCCAGCACTCGGGAGGCAGAGACAGGAGGATCTTTGTGAGTCTGAGACCAGCCTGGTCTACAGAGCTAGTTCCGGGACAGGCTCCAAAGCTACAGAGAAACCCTGTCTCGAAAAACCAAAAAAAAAAAAATTAAACTTTTATTTTAATGTGTATGGGTGTTTTGTCTGCATGCATACCTGTGCACCACATGCATGCCCTCAGAGACTAAAAGATGGTGTTGGTTCCACTGGAACTGGAGTTGCAGATGGTTGCAAGCTGCCATGTGGGTGCTGGGAATCAAACATGAGTCCTTTGAAAGAGCAGCCAGTACACTTAACCACTGAGGCATCTCGCTACACCCACTCCCCATTTCTGAGACAGGATCTTATTAATAGACCAGGCTATCCTTGAATTCATAGATCCCACATCTCTGCCTCCTGAGTTTGTGGGATTAAAGGCATGAGTTGCCATGCCTGTCACATGTGCGGTATCTTATTCAGTCTCATCAATGAATGTAGGAGAGCACTGCTGTTATTGTTTTCCACCACAAGAGTCTGTGCGGTATCATCTGAGGCTTGAGAGATGACTCAGAGGTTAAAAGGATTGGCTGCTGCTCTTCCAGAGGTCCTTAGTTCAAGTCCCTGGAACATGGTGGTTCACAACCATCTTTTTTTTAAAAAAGATTTATTTATTTATTTATTTATTTATTTATTTATTATGTATACAGTATTCTTCCTTCATGTATGCCCTTATGCCACAGAGGGCACCAAATCTCATTATAGATGGTTCTGAGCTACCATGTGGTTGCTAGGAATTGAACTCAGGGCCTCTGAAAGAGCAGCCAGTGCTCCTAACCTCTGAACTGTCTCTCCAGCCCCCCTCACAACCACCTATAATGAGATCTGGTGCCCTTTGTGGCATATGGATATACATGCAGGGAGAACACTGTATACATAATAAATAAAAGGAAGAAAAGGTTTTTAAAAAGGCAGGAAAGGTTACTCTCCCTGTAAAGCAAAAAACGTGCTGGTCACACACAGAGCGTTCATTCATTAAAAACAGCATGGCACTACAGCCTGTAATACCCAGCTGTAGCTATATAGACTTTAGGCTCTCACGGGCAATGTGAGATCTCACAAAACAAAACAGTAAAGGTTCACATTCATCATAAGGTAACATAGAAATGATTACTCAAGTCATGTGACATTCATTTATTATGCTGGGAATATAGTTCAGTGGCATAGTGAAGCCGTGTGTTTAATCCTCAGTACTACATCCACAAAAAAGTTAATTGAATGTTCAAAAACAGTAGCTAAAATATGCACATATATACATTTAGAGTCTGTAAATGGAGGCTGCTCATTCATTTCCCGGCCACCTGGACACGAATAATCACACAGAAACTATATTAATTACAACACCATTTGGCCGATGTCTCAGGTGTATTTCTAGCTAGCTCTTAAATCTTAAATCAACCCATTTTTATTATATTTAGCCATGAGGCTTGTGGTTTGTAACCTCTTGCTTATTGGGCAGCTACATGGTGTCTCCTTGACTCCACCTATTTTCTCTCTCTCTGTCTCTATTTGGATTTCACACTTGGCTTTATTCTGTCCTGCCATAGGCCAAAGCAACTTTATTCATTAACCAATAAAAGCAACACATATACAGAAGGACATTCCACATCAAGAGTCAGTGTTTTTTTTTTTTTAAAGATTTATTTATTTTTTATGTCTACTGTGGTCTTTCTGCATGTATACCTGCAGGCCAGAAGAGGGCATCAGATCTCTTTACAGATGGTTGTGAGCCACTATATGTTAGCTGGGAATTGAACTCAGGACCTTTGGAAGAGCAACCTGAACTCTTAACCTCTCAGCCATCTCTCTAGGCCTAGAGTCAGTGTTTTATCTTTATGAGATTTCCAGGTTTTATCCTCCAGTTTCTGGTTCTAAAGGAAGCAAAAAAAAAAACATATATTTTGTATTTTAAAGCATTTTATTACGTGTGTGTGTGTGTGTGTGTGTGTGTGTGTGTGTGTGTGTGTGCAGATTGAGCCCAGGACCTCAAGCATCCTAGGCAAGTGTTCAACCACCAAGCTGCATTCCCAAGCCAGAATATGTTAATATTAGTACAGTTTAACAAGTGTGTACTGAGCCGGGTACTGAGGAATTCCTTGGAGAGGAATCTGACATGGCCCTCTCCTGCAGGTGCTCCTAGTTGAATGGAAGAGACAGAGACTTAGCTGAAGTTAATTGTGGTGAGAGACGTGCATAACAGGCACTAGTCTGGGTAGGGCAAGGTCATCACTGGAGGTCAGCCATGACTCTGACAGCACGTGTTCACTTCTGTAGCTGTGTTGCATGCCCTCCATGGGAGGCAGTCTGGCCATCATGACCCTTCTCGGCAAGCTGGTGGATGCCGTTTCTGGTTTGGCGGATGAGCTTGTAATGGAACATGGTGAGTTTCCTATGGAGAGGGTGGCTCCTACCCTTTACCTGCTTTGGTCACATTGCCACTTCAGTGTCCTGTTAACTGTGTGTGCATACTTGGGAAGGCATTACTTTTCTTATGGTTTTTGTTTGCTTGTTTTTTTTTTTAACCTGCAGAATGTGCTCCATATTGGTCAGTTTGAAAACAAAACAAAAAACAGTTTCTTGACTCTGGTCTTGGGCTTTTTTTTTTTTTTTTTTTTTTTTTTGAGGCAGGGTCTCACCACATAGTCCAGCCTGGCCTTAAACTCACAGTTTTCCCTCAGTCTAGGGAGTACTGGAATTAGAGGTGTGCACTACAAATGAATTAAGGGCTTATCATGACCTTCCTTCTGGGTGAAAAATAAATTAGTTCTGGGACATAGAAGCACCTTTACATTTTATTAGAGTGTTTGTGAGGGTGCACATGTGTGTGTAGCTATGCACGTGCCACAGAGAGTTTGTGGAATGCAGAGAACAACTCTTGGGAGTCATTTTCTTCTGCCAGCCAAGCTCAGGTCATCAGGTTTCTAGGCAAGCCCCTCTACCCACTACTAACAGACCCAGACACACTCTAAAAAAGATCAGTGGCATGCAAATCGTATCTCCCAGAGGGTCATCTTTTAAGTTCTGACTTTCTCTTTTGGTTGTGCATTTAGGAAGCATTTTTTCTATTTTTTATTTTTTTCTATATTGTGGCCACATTATTTTAACAGAGAAACAGAACAGACTTGGAGACGTGTGTCAGCTTACTAGGCAAGAGAGAGAGGAAGGACGGGGGAAAAAAGCGGATTTATTTTCAATATGAAAAGGCGGGGCAGCGACCCTAGAGACCAGCAAAACAGCTGGAGAAAGGCAGGGCCCGGCAGGTGCTGGGCCCAGAAGCTGATGGACAAATGTGCTCCAGGAACTGGTGCTGCAGTCTATTACTGGTGGAAAAGTGCGAAAGCGCCGCTATGGGGCCAAGTGCCCCTCTGCAAACTGGCCGCGCAGCATTTGGGCTTTAGGAATCCGTGGCCCCACATCTTTGTTGGGACTTTGCTGCTTTTGCAGGCATAGTGTGGCACGCAACTTTGGGCATGGCGGGTACACAGTGGCTGGGCACCCCGAAGGCCACAGAGGGGCAGAAGTCCGGGCAGGACAAAGAGCGGGAGCGCCAATGAACTCATAGAAAGAGATGGAAGTGGAGGCAGAACAAAGTGCATGGTAGCCATGAAATAAGAGAAAACAGCGAAAGAGGCAGGTTGAGAGCACCATACTTGAAAAAAAAGTGGGCTTGGAGTGTAATTTGCTTTAAGTTAGACAGTTACAATTTAAAAAGTTTTAAGAGCCCACTTAAGGCATTTGAAATAGGCTAGGAAATGTAAAAACGCACATTGAGACAATGAAAGCCAGAAGGTCATGGTCAAGCATTATGCAGACATTAAGAGACCACAGATACCAGCCCAGACTACTATACCCTGCAAAACTGTCGATCACCATAGAAGGACTAAACAAGATATTCCATGACAAATCTAGATTTCACCAATACCTAGCCACAAACCCAGCCCTACACAAAATGCTAGAAGGAAAACTTCCAACCCAAGGAAGATGGCTACACCAACAAAAACACAGACAATTGATGATCTCATTACAGCAAATCCCGAAGGAAAAAAATGCATAAATTAACATCACCAATGATGAAAACTAAATTAACAGGAGATAGCAACCACTGGCCATTAATATCCCTTAATGGAAAATGGACTCAACTCACCCATAAAAAAGAACAGGCTAACAGATTGGATATGAAAACAGAATCCATCCCTCTTCTGCATATAAGAAATGCATCTCAACCTCAAAGACAGACATCATCCCAGAGTAAAAGGTTGGGAAAAATATGTCAATCAAGTGGACCTAAGAAACAAGCGGGTGTAGCTATTCTAACATCTAACAAAATAGACTTCAAGCTAAAATCAGTCAAAAGAGACAAAGATGGACATTTCATATAGGTCACAGGAAAAATCCATCAAGATGAAATTTCAGTACTGAATATCTTGCCCCAAATACAAGGGCACCCTCATATGTCAAAGAAACACTTTGAAAGCTTAAATCATATATTAAACCCCACACACTAATGGTGGGAGACTTCAACACTCCCCTCTCACCACTGGACAGGTCAATCAGACAAAAAACGAACAGAGAAATAAGAGAACTAGCAGATGTTATGACTCAAATGGACTTAACAGACATCTATAGAATATTCCATCCAAACAGAAAAGAATATACCTTCTTCTCAGCCTTCATGGAACATTCTCAAAAATTGACCACATACTCAGTAACAAAACAAACCTCGAAAAATACAAAACAATTGGAATAACCCAATGTACCTTATCAGATCACCATGCTTTAAAACTAGAAGTCAACAGCCATACCAATTCCAGAAAACCCACAAACACATGGACATTAAACAGTGATCACCTGAATCATTAATGGGTCAAGGAAGAAATAAAGGAGGAAATTAAAGACTTCCTAAAATTCAATGAAAATGACAACACAACATACCCAAATTTATGGGACACAATGAAAGCAGTGTTAAGAGGCAAGTTCATAGCACTAAATGCATACATAAAGAAGCTGGAAAAATCTCACACTAGTGAATTAACAGGACATTTGAAAACTTTAGAACAAAAAGAAGCGAACTCACCTAAGAGAACTAGACGGCAGGAAATAAACTGAGATCTGAAATCAACAATACAGAAACAAAGAAAACAATACAAAGAATCAATGAGACAAAGAGTTGGTTCTTCGAGAAAATCAACAAAATAGACAAACCTTTGTCCAAACTAACCAAAAGGCAGAGAGAGAATATCCAAATAAAAAAAAAAACAGAAAGGAAAAGGGGGATATAACAACAGACACGGAGGAAATACAGAGGATCATCAGATCATATTTTGAAAACCTGTACTCCATAAAATTGGGAAATTTAAAGGAAATGGACAACTTTATGGATAAATATCACTTATCGAAATTAAATCAAGACCAGAGAAACAAATTAAACAGACCTATAACTGCTGAAGAAATAAAAGCAGTCATCAAAAGTATCCCTACCTAAAAAAGCCCAGGACCAGATGGTTTCAGCTCAGAATTCTACAAGACTTTCAAAGAGGAACTAATACCAATACTCCTCAAATTATTCCACACAAAAGAAACAGAGGGAACATTGCCAAACTCTTTTTATGAGACTACAATTACCCTGATAACCAAGCCACAGAAAGACAATACTAAGAAAGAGAATTACAAACCAATCTCACTCATGAACATTGATGCAAAAATACTAAATAAAATACTAGCAAATTTAATCCAAGAACACATCAGAACCATCATCCACCATGACCAAGTTGGCTTCATCCCACAGATGCAGGGATGGTTCAACATATGAAAATCTGTCAATGTAATCCACCATATAAACAAGCTGAAAAATAAAAACCACATGATCATCTCATTAGATGCTGAAAAAGCATTTGACAAAATACAACATCCCTTCATGACAAAAGTCTTGGAGAGAGCAGGGATACAAGGAACATATCTAAACATAATTAAGGCAATATACAGCAAGCCAACAGCCAACATCAAACTAAATGGAGAGAAACTCCCAGCGATTCCACTGAAATCAGGAACAAGACAAGGTTGTCCACTCTCTCCATACCTATTCAATATAGTTCTTGAGGTCCTAGCTAGAGCAATAAGACACCAAAGGGAGATCAAGGGGATACAAGTTGGAAAAGAAGAAGTCAAACTCTCATTGTTCGCTGATGATATGATAGTTTACATATGTGATCCCAAAAATTCTACCAAGGCACTTCTATAACTCATAAACACTTTCAGCAATGTAGCAGGATACAAGATTAACTCCAAAAAATCAGTAGCCCTCCTGTACACAGATGATAAAAGGGCTGAGGAAGAAATCAGAGAATCAACACCCTTCAGAATAGCCACAAATAGCATAAAATATCTTGGAGTAACTCTAACCAAACAAGTGGAAGACTTGTATGACAAGAACTTTAAATCTTTGAAGAAAGAAATTGAAGAAGACACCAGAAAGTGGAAAGACCTCCCATGCTCTTGGGTAGGCAGAATTAATATATTAAAAATGGCAATCCTACCGAAAACAATCTACAGATTCACGCAATGCCCATCAGAATCCAAGCAAAATTCTTCAAAGACCTCAAAAGAACGGTACTCAACTTCATTTGGAAATGCAAAAAACCCAGGATAGCCAAAACAATCCTGGGCAACAAAAGAACTTCTGGTGGCATTACAATCTCTGACTTCAAACTCTACTACAGAGCTACAGTACTGAAAACAGCCTGGTACTGGCATAAGAACAGACAGGAGGACCAGTGTAACCAAATAGAAGACCCGGATATCAATCCACACATCTTCAAAGACCTGATATTTGATAAAGAAACAAAAAATAAAATATCAAATAGAAAAAACAAAGCATATTTAACAAGTGGTGCTGGCATAACTGGATATCAACATGTAGAAAAATGAAAATAGACCTATATCTATCAACATGCACAAAACTCAAGTCCAAATGGATCAAAGACCTCAACATAAAGCCAGCCACACTGAACCTTATAGAAGAGAAAGTGGGAAGTATACTTGAACGCACTGGCACAGGGAACCACTTCCTAAATAGGACCCCAGCAGCACAGACACTGAGAGAAACAATTAATAAATGGGACCTCCTGAAACTGAAAACCTTCTGTAAAGCAAAGGACACGGTCAACAAGACAAAAACGACAGCCTACAGAATGGGAAAAGCTCTTCACTAACCCCACATCAGACAGAGGTCTGATCTCCAAAATATACAAAGAACTCAAGAAATTGGACACTAAAAGATCACATAATCCAATAAAAAAATGCTTACAGACCTAAACAGAGAACTCTCAACAGAGGAATCTAAAATGGCTGAAAGACACTTAAGGAAATGTTCAACATCCTTAGTCATCAGAGAAAGGCATATCAAATCAACTCTGAGATTCCATCTAACACCTGTAAGAATGGCCAAGATCAAAAACACTGATGACAACTTATGCTGGAGAGTTTGTGGGGAAAAGGGAACACTTCTGCATTGCTGATGGGA
>PVIU01028746.1:0-18483 GCA_004026605.1 Ondatra zibethicus
ATTGTCATGAAAAGCCCTAAGTTATTAAAACATTAAATGCCATATTCTGTCATCTTTGAAAGATATGAAGAATGCCTGTTTAACTGAAATATATCTCTATATATCTAGAAAATCTAACATGACTACAAACTTGACTATTATAGATTACTATCTATTAACCTATATTTCTTAATTATATATTAAAGAATTGGATTGGGATCTGGGGATTCCAGCTGTCAGAAGGAAGATCTGCTTGGGAGTGGGTGGGGTTTGTCTCTTAAAGGGACAGGACAGACCATTACAACTCCAGACCACAGGAACTGCTCTAATTCAGTGCTGACAGGATCAGAAGCAGACCACCCCTATTTCTGTAAATATGGTTTGAACAATAGTGTTCTTGAAAATGTGTGTATCATTTTTGGTTATGCAAACACAGGATGTACTTGGCTATTTTTGACCAAGCTAGCAAAATGATAAGTGTTGTTTTGGTTTAAAGATGTTTTGATGTAAAAAGTTGGGAGAAAACATATTTGACATATTTGTTTTTGCTGAAGGTTAACACTGGAGGATGGGAAAAACTTGTTTGTTAGTATGGAAAAACATGCTTGCTTTTGATGCATAAATACAGACAGCTGGAATTATTTGGGGTGGCCAGTTGTGTGAAACTTATCTGGTGGTCAAACTCTTCATTTCTTCATTCCTATGCCCCTTCCCCATGTCAGGACATGAACCCAGAATGTGACAGAACATAAAGCAGATAATATGTGACTTTATATATTTCTGCAATAAATTGTTTAAATGTTAGAGAAAAAAAAATTTTGAAATAATTTTTCACTCTGTAAAATATGCCTCCCTGATACTCAAACCAAGAAATCATCCTCCAGTAACATAGAAAAGAGAACATTACAGGGCAAAAAAAAAAAAAAAAAAAAGAAAGAAAGAAAGAAAGAAAAACATTTTGAAAAGGGTAAGACATGAGGATTAGAGAAATGAGGCAGTGAGAAAAACATTCTTGGGAAAGAAGAATTTACTATATTGTGCTAGTTTCAGAAATAAAATATACAGAAATAGAAAGAATTGCAATTTATGAGAAAACCAAATCTACCAGAACTTTGGCATTAGATTAAAGCCACGATGCATATTAACAAAGAACCTTGCAAATACAGGTCAGATTTTTTATTTGTTTGTTTGATGATACTTAGGGAGGTACAGTAACTTCTGTGCTTTTTGTGATTTTCACATCAGAAAATGATGATTTCAGGGTTCTAGAACTTGAAATAACCACAGGAGAGGGGGAAAAAAGCGAACACTTGCCACTCTTCTCTGAATAAGTTTATTGCCATAGGAAGCAGCCAGGACAAGCTCAGTAGAGGCCTGAGTCTTACTAGTTTACCCTAAGGCAATACCTAGTTTGGAAAAAGACCACAAATTGAGACTGGCCAGGCACCACCCAGGAACAGACCATCGAAAGGAAATTCCTAACTTTCCAACCACTGTAGATAAGATCACCTGCTAGCACACACCCATCACTTTTCACCAGAGCACCCCTAGATAAATGTCAGACAGTCAGGGGTCCTAAACCTTAGAAATCTCTCACCCCCACCTTTGCTACTATAAAAACCCAACCCTAACTGAACTCAGGGCTCTCCAATCACTCCAATATGTTGGACACACGGAGAGACCAAGTTTGCAAGCTTGTGTAAGAATAAAGGCTCTCTTCTTTTACATACAGGACTCGGTCTCCTGGTTGGTTTGGGGTGGGGGAACTCCATGATCTGGACATAACATCTATGTTCCATAGATGGACATATGAGGGTCCTGTAGCAGTCCCAATAAAGACCACCATCCATGTATGCAATCAGCAAGAGTGTTTATTATTCCAGCATGCTGGGGCGACCATCCTACACAAAGGCAAGATGGCAACAACCCCAAGAGGCTCTCACAGGTTCCTTTAAGCACAATCTAGGGCAGTTAGGTCATTTTGATTGGCTCAAACAAGTGTTAATCGTAATTTTGTATTCTAATTGGTCAGGGCTAGCCGGGACTGGTCAGGGCTATAGTTTTCCATTTGGGGGCAGGCCCGAACAAGTCCCAGGCTTTGTTCTTATTTGGTTGCCACTTTGAGCTTAAAATGAATGCGGAGGCTGCCTTGGGCCGGGCCTGGCCTGGCCTAGTACTGCTCGTACCAGGCCTCCTCCTTGCTGTCTAGGGTGTTGCGATTGATTGTCCTTTGCTCATGGCTCCTCCTCAGAAACTGCTTGCTCAGTCTTAGGAAACGGAAATGGAGGCCTGATCTCTGAGAGAAGACTGAGCAGCCTGTTACAGGTTGGCTCAATCTTTTCAGGAAACATAGCATCTTTTAACGCTCCTTCACTGTTCACTCAACACACTCCACACACTCCATGAAAATAATATGATTATTTTCTAACATGTTCTATTGGTTAGCTATCTGGAGTGAAGGAACATCTTTTGTTTTATTAAGTTCCCAGAGCATTTGACGGATAGGCTAATGTAAATATTGGGTAGAAATACATCATCAAAGAAAACCGAGTGAACCTTTGCACTGTGCTCTAATAGAACCCTTTCATCAGAAGTTTGGAAATCAAAGGCTAGTCCATCTCTAGCTACTAGTCACCTATTCAGCAGTTCCATGAAAGCATCTCTGTACTTCTTTTTGGAGCTGAAAAGTTAAACAATCTCTGGCATAAGGCATCCAGATCCCACTTATTAAGTTAAGATTGCCCCAATTTGGCATAATCTGTGTCAGTGGATTTGAGTTAGAAGGAGACTCACAAACATCTGTGAGCTTATGTTTCTTTGGCAAGTATCTTGTGTTTCACATCATTTGGCTAATGAGGTGGTTATTTTACATCCAACTTGTACAGGGAAGGCTCACCACATAGCATTAGTAGAATTTCTCTTCATTAATGGTCCCAAACACCTAGAAAGGGATTGAAGCCTTGGTTACATGGAGTTAAAATTCCTTAGCCTTTCAAAATTAAACAAGCTTTGCTAGCAACCATTCTTTCTTTCCTTCTTACTTAGCAGAAAGCTAACATTCTTGACATTAACAATGTTTCTACCTGAAATCCATTGATCAGTTTCCATTGTTGATAAGGGGCAGCAGAGAGCACCTCAGTTAGAAATGGTTATGCAATGCCACCTACACCTCTTCAACACTGGCATGTTCCCCTTCTTCCTGCCAAAAGATACATCTATGGGCCTCGGAACTTCAGCAGCCATTTTGAAATAGTGAAAATAAAATAAAAATCAACTCACCTGTCTTTGTGACACTGGGTCACCTACTTCTGAACTCTGGTTTAGGAGAGTCTCACAAGCCCTCTCTTGCTTAACCTTTGGTTCATTGCATGATCTGTTGCATGCTCTTGAATCCTGTTCTTAACTTTTATCTCCAAAAAATGTCTTCCAGTTATAAAGTAATGTAACTTCTTCTGATTCTACGTTCAACAAATATTTCTAAGATGAGGCATTCTCAGCCTTAAATTAGGAGACTCTGGTCCAGCCCAAGGCTACCGTTATCCCATAGACCATCTGTATACTCTAAAGTAAGAATAATCTTTTCATTACATCTACCATTATGTGTTTTTATATATTCCACAAGTAATTTAGAGAGAGGCATTATTAATAGGCACATGCACAGAACATGGGAATACTAACGAGAACTTTACAGTCTGCTGAATATTTCAAATGAGAAAGGCTGAAAGTAATTGTGATAAATGTTCCCCTAAAGATATGACTAGGATCATACAAAATATGCAAGCCAGTTTGCACAGTAAGACAAGGCTGCAAAGAAAATATGAAGTATTTGTTGATTTCTAAAAAGTGATTGAGGATCTGCCAGGCACCCAAATTTGAGCGAGGTGAGATTCAAGCATATACTTCAGCATGTGGAAAGGTTCTGAGAAATGACAAAAACTGTGAGGACTGGCTCACAATGAAGACGGAAAAGTCAGCCTAAAATATAAGTCTTTCTGCACGATTGAATCATGAGATTCAAGACTTTTTCAAAAAAGCATTAGAAGCCATGATATACTTGTAATAGAGAAATGGCTATAGCCACATGGTTCTTGTGGATAAGAACAAAAATGATAATATCCTTTGTTATGCATGGTGACTGGTTTCATGACCTTTCTCAGGACCCCATACTCAAAGCTGCTCAAATCTCACAGTGGCTCAGTATCTGTGCAGAGCCTGTCCCGTAGCAGAGATGAAGATGCTGTGAATATCTTCTTTGCTTCTAGTATGGACAGTTGAATGAACACTATCATAAATTACCAAGAAGAACGAAGTACCAGGAAATAGTTCTGAGCGAATAATTATTGATCTGCTTATCAAATAAAGGCATAACATACTCAAAATGAAGATATTGAAATGAGTACAGGGACTAAATCTAAGAGAAGTCTTGGATGAGGTCCTGATGTCAGATATGTGGCTTTCACATAAATTACTTTACATGCGTTTATTGTCAAACTTCCATCTCTCTATTTCTAGATCAGAAGATAAAACGTTTCCAATCAGTGGGAAGTGCTATTAATTAAATTTAGGCAAATCACTATAGTTTCCTAAAATCTGGAATTATATTACCTAATATACTCTTTCTCCAATCCAAATGAGGCAATTCAAAGACTATCTTTGATGGCTCCTTCTTCACTTAGCAATCTGTTGTCTCACTGAGACCTTGCAAAAATAATCACAACACCTGCAATTTACTAAGCTTGTAGTTGTCCCAGACAGTCTTGTACTGTCTAATGTCTATGTGTGCCAACATCTCTGAAGGATTAGTTCAACAACTTTGTCAGTGCATGACTAAATGAGAGTAGGTACCTACATGGGAGGCTACCCTTCCATAAGGCTAGATTTTGACTTTATCTAAAGAATTCTCATTTGAAACATCAGGTTTCAAAATGTTTTTGCAAGAGAAAATATCCCCCTTTTTTTCCATCTAACTTTTTAGCTTCCTTACCTGGAACTCTGAAAATTGGAAGGATAGGAGAAAAACAGTAGGGTTGTCTAAGTTGCTCAGTGCTGGGCAATCCAAGGTGGGGGGTCAGGGATAAAAGCTGGACATATAATCCTTCTTAGCAAATGTCAACAACAACAGAAAAGGTTATAAGGCTTCTGAAAATGACATGTTGAGGGGAGGTAAATAGATGACGAAGGAGGGGTACCAGTTTACTCATTCACGTTCATCTCCTTATAACATATTTGTCACCTTCAGGACCACAAAACATTCCCAAGAAAAGGAATTGAATGAATTTATCTTTTCTGACTTGAATTAGTAAGGGGATCTCTAAGATAGCATATTTCTATATACATTGCTTCCTTGTACAATTGCTCCTCATGAAAAATTCTGGCCCCTGCATCTTTGAGGTATATTAGCATCAACTCTTTCAAAATCAACCCCAATTACTACATACAAATCTTCCATAAGTGTTTTAGTTAAGAACTGCATTTAGAGATGAGATATGTATGATGCTTAGCACTCAAATCTGGGGCTAGATTGTATATCAATGTCTTTAGTTTTTATAAGAGAACTCAACAATATATGCTACATTTCATCACTTTGTAAACTAATAAGTCAAAATAGGTCTGAAAAGTCCATTTGTTTTCATAAAAGCTCTCAGTAGGATGTTAATTTGGAGTAACCATGATGAATGATAATTTAACTTCTATGGGAACAGCTCTGTCCATCGTAGGATAGCCAGGTCGTGATTCAACGCTTACCCTGCCAAGAAATTGACACATTAATGAGATGGAAAGAAGGATGGGAAGAAACCCTGCTGAGACCTCATTTCAACTTTCTTCTGTCTATATCCCAATGGCAGAAACTTTTCTCCTCAAAGTTTTACTGTTTTAGATTCTGCTCATTTTGTGCAAGTGACAAGGCTTAAGATAAGTATAATATTTTCTTACTAAATCATTTCTTCCAGAACAAGATCCCAATTAAGGATGTGAACTCTGTATTTTAAAACGATTCTAAATAATGAGAATACAAATGGAAATATCTGCATGTCTTAGTTGTATTCTCTTTCACTTTTAAATATATTTCTCATAATTTACATGGTACAAATAGGTCTTCAAGATACTGTTTTTTAATATTTTTCACTTAAATAATTGTTTAAAAAAATAAAACTAAGAGCAAAATCCTTTTGTTTTCCTAACATAAAAATTATTAACTTGAGAAACAAAGACTTTTTTATTTTTACATAATATTTTTATTGACTATTTAGGAATTTCACATTATGTACCCCCCACTCTTGTGATCCCTCACCAAAAATAAATAAATAAATAGGGAATTAAAAGGAAAAATGGTCAAATTTGACTTACCTATATACTCACTGAAGCATGGTCAAATTCCCAGTAGCAAGCCCCTTAAGGAAAATTGAGTCCTTCCCCACCTAAATTACTGCCAGAAGTCATCAGTTGTGGAGAGCTACACTTCAGCATCCTTGTCACAATTTGTAACCACTTTCTTCCTTAGATGGCTTTCTGTCTAGGCTGTTACTTCCTGATGGGGAGGCTGGGAGTGGTTGTGACAGAAGCCTTCTATGTCCCTCTTTCTCAACTGTGAGTCTGCAGTCATCAATACAATGGCAGAAGTGACTTCTTTGCCCTTTATAATAAGCAGGAGTGTGGATCATGGACTGCCATGTGGTTTCTGGCAACAGCACAGACCAAGGAATCCGTATGATCTCCAGTGTCAGCATGTGCCAAGGACCTCAGCACAGTCTCCTCTGGCCTGAAACAAATATTTTTAAAATGACATTAGAAACATTTTTCAAGGTTCTGT
Organism: Ondatra zibethicus; assembly: GCA_004026605.1. Classification (NCBI taxonomy): domain Eukaryota; kingdom Metazoa; phylum Chordata; class Mammalia; order Rodentia; family Cricetidae; genus Ondatra; species Ondatra zibethicus. The sequence goes on from PVIU01028746.1 coordinate 6,791, forward strand.
TCATTTTTAAAGTGATTATAAGATTTATACAATTTGTGTTTTCAATCGCCTGTTGTTTTAACTTTGTCACGGTGGTTGCACCTTTATCTACTGCTATTTCAGTCAGCATTTGCAGCTCTGTAGTTGCCCCGTCTGCTTCTTTAGCAGTGGCCTGGCTACTCAGGCCACAGCCTGATGGGAATTATGTTCCTGCAGTTATGGGCTTAGTTGCTGCCTCTAAATATATCTTTAGGTATGTCTCTATCATTCTACGTATAAATAAGACTCAAGGTTCAAAGGCTGGGGTGAAAACCTGCTAGCTAAGAGAGGCTGGGTAGCAACTAGCTAGCCTTTTCTCCTTGCTGGCATTCTCCAAAAGACCTGTGCTTCTGATTCACCAAATTAGAAGAAGCTGCACCACTCCAAATCCCTCCCTACTACTTCCTGTGTTTCTCTATCTGTCCTGGATGACCTCTGATGCTCTATGATCACTTTCTGTCAACTAGTGGCTAACACAGCCTCCTGACTCAAGGTCAATTTTATTTGATTAACACAAATGAAAACTCTGGTTTCACAGTGTGATTGAATAGCCCCCATAACAGCCTACTTTGATGTTTTTTGGCTTGTGTAATATGCTGTATAACATTATAATAATGATAACAACTAGCGGGTCAGGGCTTTCACGCACTGAAACAGCGACTCCCAGAGAATAATTAGAAGTGATGCAGACTCCCCAAACTCTGCCTCAAACTCTTCACAGAGCAGTGGCCTCTCCTCCTCTTCTATTTCAAACGAGTGTCTCTTTCTGGCTGATTAACGTGGAACTGTCGAGGGGAGGAAAGTCTGAGCAATGCCTTTCCGTGAGACTATATACAAGAGCTGTGAAGTGCCAGGTTCACAAGTGAACACATTCTCCTGCAGAAACACTGGAAGGGATAAAGATCCTGACTTTGGAGCTTTAAGCATACTCACTGAAACCCACTCATATTTTATTTCAGTCAGGCTTCTCTGAAGAAACAAAACCAAGGGGATACATGAATACCAAACTTTATTTGTACAAATTGAATTTAGTAAGTCAGCTTTAAAATAGTAACAGAAGGATCACACCTGAGAGCTGAGAAACCAGTTCTTGAGAGTGAATGTCCAAAAAGTCCAAGTTAGAGATCCATGGTAGCTGTCTCTCATCACTGAGTGGACGAGAGCCAGTAGTTATTCAGCCCACAAGGCATATTGCCTCCATAGTCCCAGACTAGAGCCCAAGGGTAGTCGCTAGTCCATAATGAAAGTTTGGAAACTCTGGTCCTGCAATTAACTAAGGAATCAGCAGCAGTGGCAATGAGACTCATCAGCTCAAAGGCAGCAAGGTAAGCCAAGGAATGGAAGACAAGATGGCCATCCCTCTGTCGTGCCCTTTTTAAATCTCATCTGCTACCAGAAGGAGCTAAGGAAAATTGGATGGGTTTTTCCACATCAATTGAGGCAACCAGGACATTTCTTGCTAGGTTTCCCATTCAGGTGACTTTAAGTAGTAGCAAGCTGACATTAACACCAACCATGATATATTTCATTCTATAACATCAAGTGATTTCTAAAGTTCATAGGAAACTAACTTTACCTTAGTCGTGCAATTAAATAGTAAGTGTCTCTGGTCACATTTTATTATCTGTTTGTTTTGCTGTCTGAATTTCCCACCTATGCTTCCCAACGAAGATTTGTGGCTTGAATTATCATATCTATAATGACAACTTCAAAATCTCTATTTCCAGTCCATCTGTCTTCCTAACTTGGAAATATTTCCAGTATCTAAACAACCAACCTTCATGCCTTGCCTACCCTTTAATCAAAGATGTACCTAATTGGCTTCCTGCTTTAAGTAGCAAGCATACATCTACCCATTAACTCTCACAAAGCCGACCAGATACATAGGTCATCCCTTAAAACAACCCAACTTTACAGTGGTTGACCTCAAGTCCTTTCTGTTTTAGAGAGTCGCATTTACATGAGCTTTCATTCTCACTTAAACTAAGAGCTGGACGCAACGCAGTGCTTCACAAGGTCCTTGGACATGTGCCCTCCGGTCTGACCTTGCTGTTGTGGTTCCTCCAGACCTACTTCACTGGTGCCATCTTCCAGTTCCTCTTCAAGTGTAGTCCTCTATCAGTGATGATGCCTGCTCTTCTCTCTTCCTCAAGGAACCCACTTCATTCAAGGTTCTGATTAAATGTCACTTTCAGAAGGAAGCCTACCATGAGCTCTGTATAAAATCGTATCTTCCCCAAACATTGTCTTCCATCTTCTTAGTTGCTTAAATTATCTCTTGTCATGTGTCAATAGGTGTCATTTATATTTTGTTTTATGGAACCAACTATATTTTATTTTACATAAGAATTTTTATTCACTGCTATATCCACAGAACAGGTAAGGGATCTCAATTTTTATACACACTGATTTTTAACTGGTGAGTGACTTCGAGAAAGAATGCATGAGCAGTGTAGGAAAACTAGAGCAGACAGGTATGACAGTGAAGAAAATATCTGAGTTTAAACATAATAAATAACTGCATTACAATAACCAGGAAAAATGGTCTACCCCATAGTGAAGCTCATTTATCTAAAGAGAGTAACAACATCTCTAATTTGCCATAAAGCAGGTGGTTTCTGTTTTATTTGGTGAAACATAATCTAAAATACTGACAGGCTGTGGACTCACTCTGCTCCATGACACAATACAGCTCTTAAGTTTTGCTAAAACTTCTCACATATTCTCATATTCTGCATCTCTCTCCTTCTCTCTATCTCTTTCTCTCTCTGTCTGTCTCTGTCTGTCTCTGTCTCTCTCTCTCTCTCTCTCTCTCTCTCTCTCTCTCTCTCTCTCTCTCTCTGGAGGCTCTGGGAGACTGTACAAGAGGTGAATACATGATAGAAAAATAGAAAATACCCTACCACGAAGCTATGGCTTCGGGACTCTTTTTATTTGTAAATTCCAGACCACATCGCCCTAATTTTCTCAGATTAACCTTGCTCTCATTCTGCAGCGGAGAAAAGGCCTAGCACTTGCAATCCTTCTGCCTCAGCCTCCCTTCCCAATGCTGGAATTATAGGCATTAAGCCACCAGATCTGGATGTTTCTGCCTTCCAAATACAAATTCTCAAACCAAATATTCCCTCCCTTTGCATTTGCTTTTGTGCTCAAACCTCATCTTCTGCAGTGACAATTTCTCTTGAAGGTTCTTCCAGTCTCCTTTCTCCCCAAAGTTATGTTCTTTTCTTTCTATTTGTGAGTATTCCTCCTACACGGATTACAAAGTGTTTTGCTGCATCTTAGCTGCATTTCAAGGACCAATTCCCTGACCCACCTTCTCTGACTCACATAAGTAGACAACTGGGTTTCTTCATCATACTATATATATATATATATATATATATATATATATATATATATATATATATATAGTTCTGAAGGAAAGAACTATATACATGAAATAAATATCCTGATTTCTTCTCTCATTACTGTGCCTATAGTACTAATAACATACTTTATGAATGATTTATTCAATGAAGGAATGAATGTGAAGTAAATAAATTTGGCATGAAAATGAGAAGAAATAGGCTTAAAATCAAATTGTTTATATTCCAGTGTTGTAACTGTCTTCAGTGAGAAAAATACATTAATTTTTAAAATGTCATATACCTGGGACTCTGGGGGACAATATACATTTAATTTCCTAATGTGAAAGTATGGTTTGGAGAAATTAAACCAACAGTTTCCTCACTTTGGTAGTACGCTTTATTTTCTCCAGTGAAAACACTTATATTTTGATGACTATAAAAATTTTTCTTCAGTGAAAATGGATGGATCTAATAGAGTTTAGTCACTAATTTATGTGCATTTGTAGCTTTGGGATTTTTAATGAATGAGATTCTGACTCCTATTGCCATAAAAATGATAGAGCAACTTTTATTTCAATGCTGTCTATCTCTTGATACCCTCCTCTCAGTACATTCTTGTTGGCAGGTGAATTTGTCTTCCTTGCCAAGTGAGTCACTTGAGATGGGAACATTATTTTATGAGAACTTACTTAGGTCAAGTTAATATGAACAAAATATTTTTTAAAGTTGCTATGTCATATGAATATTCAGAAAACCATTTCACTACTTATTATTGCTAATCCTAAAAAAATTAAAATAAGTAATACTGCTGAAATAAATTTTCCCCAAGGCTAATATAAAACCCTAGGTACCCAAAAGGTAAATATGACTTTGGTGGCTTCAAATGGTATTGCAAATTTCTTCATACTTCTGACCTGGAAATCCATTTGCTCCTATTTTATGGCTTAGTAATTCACTTCTGGTGAATATCACTGTAGAGTTGGAATATCACCCTATCTACCCGTGGTAGATTCACAAAAGGGATTACAGCGTGAATATAAGCTGTATTCAGTCTCTCACTTCCCTTCTGTGCTCTCTCTTTCTCTCTCTCTCTCTCTCTCTCTCTCTCTCTCTCTCTCTCTCTCTCTCTGTGTGTGTGTGTGTGTGTGTGTGTGTGTGTGTGTGTGTGTGTGTTAATAAACTAGCTACCATGCCAGGACATAGATGAGACAGTCTTGGGAAGGCTGTGGTTGCTGTGCTGCTATTGGTGTCCTGAGGGAGCTCATGCAACAGTGGAGAATTGTGCATGGCAAGGAATAAAGGCCTTGACAGCCATGTGAGAGGGCCTTTGCAAAGGAATCCAGAACATTGGTCATTCGTATCTTCTAGTCCTAGCTACTCTATTGACTACACTTTCAGTAGAACTGCCTTGCACTGCATGGTTTTGGACTTGGCCTGTCTAGAGAGACAGAAGGATGAAGAAAGAACAGACACCAGACACAAGAACAGAAAATCTTTTTTATTTAAATTTTTATTTTTCCATTCAAAAGTTTCCACTTCCCCCCTCCTCCCATTCCCCTCCCGCTCCCTCCCCCACTCATCCTCTTCCCTCCCCCTCCAGCCTTAAGAGAGGGCAGGGTACCCTGCCCTGTGGGAAGTCCAAGCCCCCCCTCCCTACATCCAGGCCTAGGAAGCTGTGCATCCTAACAGACTAGGGTCCCAAAAAGCCAGTACATGCAGTAGAAACAAGTTCCACTGCCTTTATCAATGGCTTCTCAATGAGCCCCCATTGTCGGCCACAATCAGAGAGTCTGGTTTGATCACATGCTCTTCAGTCCCAGTCCAGCTGGATTTGGTGAGCTCCCATTAGATCAGGCACACTGTCTCAGTGGGTGGACCAACCCCTCGCTGTCCTAACTTCCTTGCTCATCTTCTCCCTCCTTCTCTTCAACTGGACCTTAAGAGCTCAGTCTAGTGCTCTGATGTGGATCTCTGTCTCTATCTCCATCCATCTCCACACAGGAGATGTTCTGTGTGGTAATTTACATACTAAAGCATTTAAACAAATATTTACCAACTACCTACTGGTTTCCATAGAAAAGAATCCATGCAAAGCTTAAGACAATGTTTTGTTGGCTAACTAAAGCACAACCTTTGTTTTACTGCCTCCTAGGGAACTCTTCCAAGTCACTTTGTTGGCAGAATTAATTTTAAGTTAACGGAAACTTCTTTCTTCAAGGTCACACACCAAAATAATAGAATATACCCAAAGGAATACATGATCAACTCAAGCAGCTTGGAAACTTCAATTATATTTGCATTTCTTTTTCATTTTTACAGTATTTTCTAGATATCAAGGTGATGACATAAATGTGGATTCCAAGATGCATGAATCATGGGGAACATTTCAGAATTCCACCTTCCAAATAACTTAAATGCAAACCTTCTACTTAAATTATTCCTAAATCCCTGGCTTATATGAAGTAAAAAATATTTATTGTATGATATTTTTATTTCAGGGAATTTTGCTATGCAGCAACAGATACTAATACAATAAGGTCTGCATCAGTTATCTTCTTCCTTTCTTGGTCCAAAGTATGACATTATTAACATCATTTTTGATGTCAAAGTAAGGATTTCTAGGCAGATTTACATAAATCATCTTGCATAATTTCTAACTAACATAATAAAAATTAAAATTTTATTTGAAAACCTGAAATAATTTTTCACTTCAGTGAAAGGAAATACATTAGATGAAATTTTTCTCTGCAACAAGTATGTTCAAAACACTTTTCATCAGTTCGTTAGTACCAGTGATAATAAAAGGACATATGTCTATACACAGCACAGTGTTATGCAAATAGAAGGAAGAATGCGGTACTATTACTTACATGAATTTGAAGACTATACCAGGTTCCGAGACAGTCCCACTTTCTTCATCTTTGTCCACAGTGACACAATAGTCTCTTCCTTATACTTTTATGAACAGAGCCACTTCAACAAACCTTCCTTCCCCGCTATAGTGGGCTGAAGCTCCTCTGAAACTCTGAACCTAATAAATCTCATCCCTTAAGTTGCTTCTGTTACACCAAAACAAAACAACAACAAAAAAAAACAACTAGTGAAGGGCGTCCCTTTCTCTCTCTCTCTCTCTTTTTTTTAATTCCAGTTTAGCACAATTTTAAGTAAAGTAACTCTGTGGGCCAGTCTGGAATTGAACCTCTTTGTCCAATTTTAGTGAATAACAGGCATGGGCTTCTGTGCTGTATAATGAGATTTTTCTTTCATTTTTTGAAACTGATAAAATGTGTTTCAAGGGCTGGAGAGATGGTTTGGCTGCTAAGAGAACTGTGTGCTCTTACAGAGAAACAGGGTTCCATTTTGAGCACCTACATCGTGGCTCACAACCCTCTGTTATTCCAGTTCCACAGCATCGGATACCCTCTTCTGGCCTCTGGAGGCACCAAACATGAAAGTGATATAGAGAAAATACTTTCTGGAAATTCAGCCATAAATATAAAACTAATTTTTAAAACTTTTCAAAGAGGCTGTACCATTTTCATTCGCCAAAAATGCAAAAAAAAAAAAACTTTTGCTATTCCACATTCTCACCAGTATCTTGCCATTTTTCATTGTTAGCTATTTCTTTTATGGCAAATGTTCTCAAGTTAGAATTTCCTTTTACGATATTCATATTCTATAGTTTTAACTATATTTTACCTATAATCTAACTTAGCTCTCCTTGAAGCTACGATGATAATTTCCTTACTAGATACCACTGAGTACTCAGCTAGCTGTTATCAATCTTTTATGTGTTCTTTAATACCACTATGACCTATCTGTTAACCAAAGCTCTGGCTTTCTTTCTTCTCTACCAGCCAGTTATATGATTATATTAATAGGTTACTTACTAATTAATACATTTGATTATGATGCTCTCTTAGTACTGCTTTTATAAAGCTTGGATACATCACTCCTGGCTGTACCGGTTTATTGCTGGATCCATTCATGCATCAGACAAAACTCATTCAGATTGTACACTTGTGGATGCATGTTCCTTAACATCCCTCCATTGAAAGTAAAAGCTAAACTCTTCTGCAGCCTCAGTAACAGCAGATAAAGCTCTAAGGAAGGTCCAGAGTTGGAGGAACTCATCAAGGTTGCCAAGGACTAAGCAGACATGACTGGCTCCATTCTTCTACCCCCAAAAGACATGGGAATTTAACTAGAAGAGTCAGGCTTTCCTGAGGATGACCTAGAAGTGGAAAACTTTGAAAGGTCCTGAACAGTATCTCTCCAAATCGTGTCCCTATGGGGAGGAGGCAGCTGTGGGTTAGTAAGAAAGGAAAAATCATTTGTTATTTCTCTATTTACCTAATACTTGCATTGTTAGGTTTCCAGTTAATCCTGTAATACCGCTTCCAAATTATTCTGCTATCCTATTTTCTTTGTCAACTAGTCCTTGGTAAAGACGTCCATGCAGTTTTCTGTTTAGAAGTTATTTCTAATCTTAAAGCCCTAAGAAAAGCCACAATAAAGTGGCTCCGAGCTTCCAATAATTCTGCATGCAACTGAATTGAGTGCTGTCTAAGCAATCTGTTCAGCTTTTTAGAAAAGTTACTTAGAATGATATAGGATCAAGGAAGGCAGGAGTCAGCAGGAAGGACCACTCAATGCCTGATCTGTGTTTTTTGCATTCACCTTTTCTGGCTTTTTTTTTTTTCCAGTATCGACTCCCTGTTAGGACATACTTTAGCTAGATGTGGACAGAGGTTTCTCTGTCTCTGTTTCTCTCTCTCTCTCTCTCTCTCTCTCTCTCTCTCTCTCTCTCTCTGTGTGTGTGTGTGTGTATGTGTGTGTGTGTGTGTGTTAATATTTTACATTAATTTCTTGGTTTTTGTGAAATACTTCTCTGAAATCCTTTCTTCTCGCTTTCTCCTGTTCCTACATGCAACTCTGGCAAGTGTGGAAAACCAGCGAAGCATGAAGATGCCAGCTCTTTCCCTGGTCCCCCTCCTCTCTGAGTTTCTTACTCTGCATCAGCTACCACTGCTGCCCTTCTAAGCTTCTCTGTCCTCTGCTGTTTCATTAACTCTCCCTGGGGAGCTGTGAACTAACATTTCTTCACACTCTATGGGAAATAGATGACAGACCAAATTAAGTTCACCAAAGCCTACTTTGCTGAACCAATGAGTTTTATTTGGTTTACGTACAGTAGTCTGGGTTACAGGTTGCTTGCAGGTGCAGACATGATTCAAAGATCATTGCATCATCAAAGATCACCAAGACTGGTGAACACTCATGACTCTAAAGTGAAATGCGCAGTGGACAGATAGCTCAGCAGGTTGGAGACTGTCCTTTCTATGTAACTCAGTTGATTTGTGCCTTTTTTAGAAAGCTCAGTTGGTTTCTGATTCCCCCAGGCAGCTCAGTGTATCATAGATTGTATCTGAGCAGTCTTTTCTGTTTCTATGCTCAGGAAAGGAGGTACCTAATGAATCTGCTCAGTTTAAAGGACTTCCTGAAACCATTGAGCTGTTTGCTTACTCAGATTAAGGAGAATCTTTGTAGGATGGAATGTTTCATCCTCTTTTTATACCCTGCTTCTTTTTTTTTAATGAAAAAAAAAAGGATTTCTGGATTTCTTTTTGTAGAGTTGGCTGTACTGGAACTCAATTTGTAGACCAGACTGCCCCCAAACTCATAGAGATCCACCTGCCTCTGCCTCCCAAGTGCTAAGGAGTTTCCTTCCTTACAACATCCCATCATTTCACCTTTCCTCTTGTGTTTTCCCGAGTTTCTGTTTCTTTTCTGGGGGATTAGATTGCAAGCCTATCTGAGAGTAATTCCACCGAACTGAGTCTTTCAAATAGCTTTTCTCAGCAACAGTAGGAATAACAAAGTCTTTCATCTGTCTTACAAGTTTTGTTTTAACTTTTCTTATTACCTAGTAACATACCCAGAATCATATGCAATTGGCTAATAGAACTTTCATAAATGGAGTGGCTCTCTTAAGTGTTTCAGTATGCTCTAGATTTACTACTACTGCATATTTGCTTGTTACCCATTTCATTAAAAAAAAACCTCCTTCCCCATTGACATTTTACTTCTCTAATTTCTTACAGATTCACTGAAGCTTTCCGTGTTCTTCTGTCTGAGGTCAGGAAAGATGGGGTAGAGGAAAAGGCAGAGGAGAGACAGAGTAAGAGGAAAAACTACCAATAACAGTATTCTCTTATTAATGTCTCTATGAGCCAGGTACATGCTTCTTTATAGGATACAGTCAGCATAAAGCATGTTTACAGGTGAAGAAACTTAAAATAAAGGAATGCAAGTCCCTGAATCACAAACATTAGTAAAAATAATTTCTTTGAACTTTTTCATTGTCCTCTATGATTTTATACAAAAGTTGCTTGATAATATTATCCTTTCTCCTATATGATTCCTGTTTTATGAAACCAAAATCAATTAGCGTTTTAAAGGTAAGTTCATCTTATTTCAGTTAACATCTGTAGCCTCCAATACAATGCCGTAGACAAAGGAAGTACTCAGCAGAGAATGTTAATGATTATCTAAAAGCTTAAAATGAGCATCAGCATTAGAAAAGTAATATTTAAAATGTAGTCAACTATGAGATTTAGATTTGAAACTGTAGGGAAAGTTTTCAGAATATGATAGAGAAATCAGTGCATCATATTGCAAGCTGTCGAAGTAAATAGTAATTTACAATAAATAAGTAAATAGTGTAGCAAAAGAAATGTAAGGACTTGGAAATCGGAGACTCGGATCAATCTGTTAGCTTGCCATGACAGCGAGAACTGGAACCACTCCTCACCCTCTCAGAGAGGTCCTCACATCTTCGCAAAATTGAATGGCATGTCACTGGAAGGCCTGATCAGGAGAAATGAGGTGGACAGAACTGTATGTTATCATTTGACATTATGCATACAATAATAATATATGATACAGACAATTTACTATGATATGGGTTACAGTTGGAACCTTCTCGAAAATTGATCACATACTCGGTAACAAAGCAAACATCCACAGATACAAACAAATTGGAGTAACCACCTGTGTCTTATCAGATCATCATGGAGTAAGGTTAGAATTTAAAAACGACTCCACCCCCAGAAAGCCTACAAACTCATGGAAACTGAACAGTCAACTACTGAACCACTCCTGGGTCAAGGAAGAAATAAAGAAAGAAATTAAAGTATTCCTTGAATTCAACGAAAATAAAGAAACAACATACACGAACCTATGGGACACTATGAAAGCAGTGCTAAGAGGAAAGTTCATAGCACTTAGTGCCCACATAAAGAAAACAGAGAAAGCACACATTAGTGACTTAACAGCACACCTGAAAGCTCTAGAAAAAAAAAGAAGCAGACTCACCCAGGAGGAGTAGAAGACTGAAAATAACCAAACTGAGGGCTGAAATCAACAAAATAGAGACACAGAAAACAATCCAAAGAATCAATGAAACGAACAGCTGATTCCTTGAGAAAATCAACAAAATCGACAAACCCTTATCCAAACTAATCAAAAGGCAGAGAGAGAACACTCAAATTAACAAGATCAGAAATGAAAAGGGGACATAACAACAGACACTGAGGAAATTCAAAGAATCATTAGGTCTTACTACGAAAGCCTGTATGCCACAAAATTGGAAAATGTACAAGAAATGGACAGTTTTTAGATAAATACCACATACCGAAATTAAATCAAGACCAGGTGAACAGTTTAAACAGACCTATAAGTCGCGAGGAAATAGAAGCTGTCATCTAAAACCTCACAACCAAAAAAAGCCCAGGACCAGATGGTTTTAATGCAGAATTCTACCAGAACTTCCAAGAAGAGCTAATACCTATACTCCTTAAGGTGTTTCACATAATAGAAACTGAAGGGTCATTGCCAAACTCATTTTATGAAGCTACAATTACCCTGATAACAAAACCACACCGGGACGCAACCAAGAAAGAGAATTATAGACCAATCTCACTTATGAACATTGATGCAAAAATTCTCAATAAAGTACTGGCAAACCGAATCCAAGAACACATTAAAAAAATCATCCGTTATGATCAAGTAGGCTTCATCCCAGAGATGCAGGGCTGGTTCAACATACGAAAATCTATCAATGCAATCCATCATATAAATAAACTGAAAGAAAAAACCATATGATCATTTCATTAGATGCTGAAAAAGCATTTGACAAAATTCAACACCCCTTTATGATAAAGGTCTTGGAGAGATTAGGGATACAAGGATCATATCTAAGTATAATAAAAGCAATATATAGCAAGCCGACAGCTAACATCAAATTAAACGGAGAGAAGCTCA
>PVIU01028747.1:0-18535 GCA_004026605.1 Ondatra zibethicus
ATCTATTTTATCTTTTAGCACAGCAAAGGAAAACTATAACTATTTATTTATTCTTCAACTCCATCAAAGACTCCAGAAGGATATAATATTACCTAAGTAAACAGAAAGTGCATTGTAAGCAACTTCCAAAACTCTAGAAATAACAGACATCTTGCTGCTTAGACATTTACCCAAAGTTCTTCTGTACCATTGGGGCATCCATCTTCGACCTACAGGCCCATAGTATCCAGCAGACTTTTCCATGAAGCAGGAAATTTTAAAGACAGTTCAGTCACTTTCTTTTGTATCCTGCAGAATGTCTCGCAGACTCTTTCATGAAACAGGAACCCCAAAGGATCATCACCTTTAGGCAAGTTCAGCAGTCCTCTCTATGCAGGTTCTTCATGTCCAATTTATGCAACAGTCCAGACAAGAGCAGTTTCTTGCCCAAATGGCTAACCAACTCCATAAAGAGCCTCTTCGATGCCCATCTTTTTCTTGAAGTAGGTTGGTGCTGCCAGGAGCAGACATGTCTCATTGTCATGAAAAACCCTAAGTTATTAAAACATTTTAAATGCCATATTCTGTAGTCTTTGAAAGATATGAAGAATGCCTATCTGAAATGTATCTATGCACATATAGAAAATCTAACTAACATGATTACAAACTTGACTGTTATATAAAGAATACAATATCAATGCCTAAAAATGAGCTCTAAGATGTGGTTGATCAAGATAGAGAAGATAGCCCACTAAGAATGGTGGAGCCAGCAATCAAGAGGCTAGGAGGCTAGCCAGATGAAAGGACCAAAGAGATACAAACTCAGAGCAGTAAGAAGTTCCCATGCAGGATACAACCAGCCATCACCCACAACTGAGTTATTTGCAAGACAGACACACACGTGAAGACAGTCTCGAAGCCTCTAGGTATTTATATGCATCCACGGTACAGAAGACTTCACCAGAAGAAAACATGGGCTCTTTTATAAATAACGCTTTGTTTGCACAGAACAAAACTGATTGAAAATTGAAGTATTGTTTGGTGTTTGGTATTTTATAGAAAACCAGAATAGTTTCCACAAGTATTTGTACATTCATAATGTCAGCTGAGCATGGTCATGTGTGTGTGCACATGCACACACACACACACACACACACACACACACACACACACATTCTCCAGACGTATAAGTAGATATACAGATATATATATAGAGAGAGACATGTTTGCAAGTATAAATATATACATATTTACAAATGTATGGATATGCATATAAGCATATACATATATGTGTGTGCATGTATGTGTCTTTGTACAAATGTGTATGTATATACATTTAAGTGTATATATATATATATACACGTACATACAGATAAATGTATATAAATACCCAAGTATTAGAAAGAAGATTAAGAGGCTGCAGAGATGGCTCAGCTGATTTGATGCTCTTCCAGAGCACCCACATTCAGTTTCCAGCACTCCCATGGAAGGGGGTTCACATCCATGTGTAACTCCAAGTCCAGGAATCCTACAGCCTCTTCTGGTCTCTAAGGATACCAGATGAATTTGTGGTACACAATAGATTCGTGCATACACACAAACATACATACATACACACAAAACACTGATGCACATTTAAAAGCAAAATGCATTAAAATCAAATTTTAAAATTTAAAAGAGAATGAAAGTATAGACAGCGTTCTGTGAACACAATGGGAGTAGTTGGTTATCAACACATACTTTTTTGAATTCATTTATTTACTCTTTCTTTTCAAGATAAAGATTTTTATTTTAGATAAAGTTGCAGAAACAAATGAACAATAAGACTGTCCATCTCCTCTGGTATTTCACAATCTCAAGTCTTTTATCTTGTTGTTTTGTTTTGCTTTTTGAGACAGTGTTTCTCTGTGTAGCTTTGGAGCCTGTGTAGCTTTAGAGCCTGTCCTGGAACTTGCTCTGTAGACCAGACTGGCCCTGAACTCACAGAGCTCCACCTACCTCTGTCTCCCCAGTGCTGGAATTAAAGGGGTGGGCCACCACTGCCGGGCTCAAGTCTTTTGTCATATACACACTGTAACCCTTGCAACTAAGTTTATTATACTTTTGACCTTGGCTCTTGAAGATCAGAGCTCAATGTGTGGTCTGCTTCTAAAATCAAACAGGACTTCCTGACAGATGCAAACTAGCTTTTTTTTTCCACCACACTTTCTTCAACTATCCTTCAGCTATTTGGATCTTAGAGTTGTGGAGTTGTGTACGCCGTGTTAAAAACCTCTTTAATCGCATGTAGAAGAAGGCTGAAAAGAGATAATTGGTATAAGACACTATACTACTGACATTTTAAAACTTGCTTTAATAAAAATCAAAACAAAGATGAGCAATGACAGCATTTTGGCTGGAGTTGCTGGAAAAGCTAGCGCTGAACTCCAGGTGTGCTGTCTTGGTGATTAGGTAGTGTTTCCACAAACCCATTGCTCTCCGTGGCTGCGATTTGAGTGCTTCTGCGAAGACTTTAATTCCTGTCTGGAATTCAACAAGTAGTACGTACACGTCAGCTTTCCGTTGACTCCTGTGTTTGAGCACGTGGACCCCAGCAGGGGCTGCTGTTTGGGAAATCTGTTGAACCTTTAAGAGGTGTGGCTTCTCTGGAAGAAGTAACTCGGGCTGAGCCTTGAGGTTTGACATCCACTTTCTCTGGGTTTTGACAGCAGATACAACATGGTCCAATATAAACTTACCCTCCCTTAAGTTGCTTCTTGTGGGTACTTGGTCCCAGAAATAAGACAAGTAACAATAAGCATGATGAAGGAGTGTTTCAGGCACTGTCCATCTCACAGGGTGAAGCAGGAACTATAGACCATTTTGAATGAGATGCTCAAATGATTTTTCAGTAACTTTCTAAGGACCTTCTATGTTCCAGGATCTGCACTGGCTGCTTCCGATTCATTGGTGACCAAAACAGACAGGAACCCTATTCTCCAGTTGCTGTGTTTATCTTTTTTATTGCTATAATGAAAGCTGGGTAATGAAGATTATTTAGTTCACAGTTCTGGAAGCTGATAGGCCACCAGCTCAGCTCAGCTTTAGAACCTTGGTGGATGGTCCTGTAGTGTGTGTGTGAGGTTGAGAAACATTACATGACAGGATAGGAGGCTACAGTGAAGGAAGAGGTCAATTTTTAGACCCCCAATTAAGTCCTACTTCTGACCATCACCAAGAACCAAGCTCCCAAGCCTTGAATATTTGAGAGTATATACTCAACCTGAATTCAAAGCACTGATATTTCAGATAGACAATAAACTATAAGTACAAAAGACAAGTCTAGGACTTATTAAAAGATAGACAATCCTTCAGAAACAGAAGCTGGTGTGAGACAGCAGAGACTGGAAACGGTACAACATTCCATGGGGGCTCACCAAGAAACTGACACTTGAGTAAACACTGGAGAAGAACGAGGGGGTAGGGCTACGTGCAAGTCTGAAGGAAGCGCACTGTAGGCAGAGACCAGCCAGAAAAAAGTCCTACAACATAGTTGTGCCTACAACATTCTATCAGCAACAGTGAGGTCAGTGTAGCTGGAGGAGAGCCAGGAATCAGATCAGAAAGAAATACATTCAGAGGTGGTGGTAAAGTGGGAAGTGAGGAGATGCAGTCAGACCTTTCTGGCCTTTGTATGCATGTAGGTGTAGACCAGGACAAAAATAAAAGGAGCGATTTCAGCATCTGACAGAAAGCTGATCCCTTCAGACGAATAGTACCCAGGCCGCTGTGTAGAGGATACGGCGGCAAGAAGAGTAGAAGCGTGTAAAAGCAGAGGGAAGAAATCCAGGAATTAGAAGATGGCAGTTTAAATGTGGATTTTAGTGATGGAAGTGGGGTTGTACCAGCGTCTGAAAGCGTACTAAAGACAGAATGAAATTTCCATGTCACAAGGACAGGGCTTGAGGAAGTGATGAGAAAGAACACTCCAAACTAAATGAAATAGAAAGTCAGGGCAGAGAGAGAAAGCACAATGAGCAGGTAGGCCATTGTAAGGAAAAATTTGATTGGAGTGAGGCATTGATAAAGAGGAGAGACAGGAGGGAGGTCAGTTTGGGATCCGGTGTTGTATGCTTTCAGAGCGAGTTAAGAATTTCAGACCTCATCCTGTCCTTAAGGGGAACTGTCAGAGTATTTTGAGGAGAATGGAGTGATAAAATATTCAAGCTTGAGGAAGCTAGTTAGACTGGGAGGTGCTACAGGGAAAGATCTGCATGCATGCAGCTACAGGGATGGATCTGCAGGCATGCAGCTACAGGGACAGATTTGCAAGCATGCAGCTACAGGGATGGATCTACAGGCACGCTGCTCTCTTGGAGGATTTCTGATGAAATGGGTGTTGGACAAAGTGTGACTCAGCACTTTGTAGGGATTAAGACACCAGGTTTCAGAATGACACATGCTTGGGGTAGGATTTTGTCTGCATTCTGCTGGTCATGGGCAACAGGTTGTTTGGCCTCTCCAGATCTCTCTTTGCTAATTTATAAAATGGGAATAATTGTACCTAATTCAAAGAGTTACCCTGGCCATAAAATGGCCAGTGACCACTCAAATATAAGCACATAGTAAGTGTTCCAGAAACTACTCACAACTCTTTATTAGGGGGAGAAAGGAAAGTAGATGGCTACCGCTCAAATGTGACCCACTACTGTAGGAATTATGGTGAGAAATACTGACTAATAAATGGTTAACATTGAAAAGTTGAGGGAGAGTATGCATATATACAGTCTCAAAGCTTTTCTCCCCAAATAAGTATTAATTATAAAGGGAAAGTTAGCATGGTCAAGTCATACTTACCTCTGTTACAAACTGGAGGAGACTAAGGTGCTATATGGTAGTCAAATGCTTCACATAGTCCTATGATTGAAAACAGGACATTATCAAGAGAACTCAAATGTAGATGAAGTCTGCACTTGAGTCAGTCGCGTCAGGCTGACATTGACCTCCACTTTTGTAACGGTGCAACGGTGACTGGTAGGTGTCATTATTAAGGAAAGCTGAATTATGCTACTATAGGAATCCTGGATGCTGTTTCGCTCTTCTATAAGCCTAAAACTACCTTGTAAAGTTAAAAAATATGTGTACTAGAAGAAATTTTCTTGAGAGAGCTCTACAAAAAGAGGTCCCATTGGTATCCTGAATGAAGTTGCCTTTAAGAAATGGAATGGATATGTCAAGGCCACCTTGATGGTTGTTCTTTGTAATATTTTGTTGAAAGATCAAAAGTTAGAAAGCCATGAGGGTAGAGTTGCTCATGGGGGTATGGATGGAAGAATGTGTGGGTCAACTCATGACTGTAGTTGGAATGCTGGATGTTCCCTTTCCCCCAGATCATGTATTTTAGATTTGGCCACTGGAGTGGCCAATCAGTGTTGGGAAGTGGGGACTAGGAGAAGTTGCTGAGGTCAATCAAAAGCACCACCCTTGGGTAGGGATTAAGGTGTTCTCATACAACTCATTAGTGGGGGCATTAAGAGAAGTATGTGAGCACACCTGGGGGTGAGTATAAGTTCATGTGTGTTAGTGACTTCACACCTAACTGCTGTAGGAATTCCTACCACCAGTAGCCTTTAAGTTACCTGCCCACTTGGGCGTGGCCTCTTATACTATATATGCCCATGTAAAGCGCACATCCAGCCTCTCTTCCAGCAGCGTGATTCTGTTCCTGTTCCCCATTCGTGCAGAGGCCTGTAATCTGTACGTCTACCCCTAAATAAATAACCCTCTATTATACTCAATTCTTTTAAGTGTCTGTCTTCACCTAACACTTATGCACAAGGTGTCACATGCTATGTGTAATTGAAAGTATGAGGAGAAAACAGAAAAGATGTAGGGGGGAGAAATCAAGTTAGGAGTAACCTGCAAAAAGAAAAATGGTGATAAAATATGTAGACTAAACCCTTAAAGGAAAGGCATTACATAGGCATGTTCAATAGACAAAATACATCAAAGGCTTTCTTTATAGAGATGGAAGAAAAGCCAAGGGGTAGCAGGAATAAAGTCAAAGAAAGAGAGAGGCAATTGCTAGCATAGCTAGAACTAGGAGGAAAATAGCCACGAGGTCAAACTAACCTTAACCAATTGGCAAGAAGGTCATAGGAATTGGTGACCATTTAGTGAAGCCAATAGATATAGAGGCCAGGTATGAAAATGTAAGAAAAATGGTGAAGTGGAAGCCACAGCCATGGTCCTCGTTAGATCCTCAGATCTCAGACATAACTACTATGGTTTTAATGTTGGATGTTCCCCTTTGCCCAGATCATTGCTATAGATTTGATCCCTAGGGTAACAGTAAATGCTAGGAGGTGGCAAGTAGGCAAAGGTGCTGAGGTTAATCAGGGACACCAGTCCCAGGCAGGAGTTACGGTGTTCTTCTCATACAACTTCTTGGTAGTGCTAGGGGGAGGATTACTATTAAAGCCTTAGCCTGGTGCTACCCAGCTCTAGCCTCCTGTATTAAGATATGATTGTGTGATCCTTAAGAATGTTTCTGCTCCACCTCCATGGCCATGAGAACTTGGTAATATTCAGCTCAGAACACCATCACCAGAACTGAGTAGCCACCAGTGTCATCCTCTTGAGCCTACAAAACAGTGAGACACATAAACCTTTTTATCTTCATAAGTAGCATTGATTCAGGTGTCTCATCAAAGCAACAAAAAGCTAACTAATGAATCTGCTTGCATAAATTCTGTAAGTATCTGAGTGACCACTGTATACCCAGTGTCGCAGATGTGTAATAACCACTGACTAGAGAAGGGGGAATGTTCTACATTCTACCATTTAGAAGACCAAAGGCCTGTTAACACAGCAAGATCTGGAAGAACAAGAAGAAGCTAGATGAGTTGGCAGAAATACATCTTTCTAGCTCAGCACACCAGGATGTGGTCACGATGACAGTGACTTCTAGTGCATGATTCAGGCTTTGAGCATTTGATCCAGAGTTAAAGCTCCTAGGTGTGACTCGTTTTGTTCATAGGTTGAGGAAACATCCCTTTTGTCCCCATATACCTCAAAGCCCATGGCATTATGCTTAGTTTGGCTGGACTTCCAGCTTTCCCATCAGCCACTCTACGAGTAATGCACTTTGTCTGAAAACTTCCCTGACTCATTGCTGATTGTAATTGTATTGATAAGAAGGACTTAGGTTAGGAAGATAGCAGAGCTGCACTCTTCACAGTAATAAACTCACAAACATTTAATTTGTATGAACAAAAAAAATCTATCATGTTTGAGAGACTAAGTATAATGTCTTGTTCTGAGATGGCAAAATGGGTATCCAAGGGAAAGGAACACAGAAGCTTGAAGTGATCTTGATTGATGATCAAAACGTAGCTTCAACAAAAACATCTCACCCATTATAGGCCCTCAATGGATGTTCAGCTAAAGATATAAGAATGGAGCAAAACTAAAGGTAATTTATCACCCATCTCCACTTTTCAAACAATATAAAGTGCTGCTTTATTTTATGTTTAGGGCTTACTAATGACACAGAAGTTAGGACACGCATTAGGATTCCATGTTGGTCTGCAGGAATTCCACCTCAGGAGAGGAATCCCAAAGAAACTCAGAGGCTATTGCACACAGCAATCCCATCTCCTGTAATGTCCCAAGATAAGTCAGCAGCTCCTGGAAACACTGATCAGTGACTAACTACATCACCTCCACCAAGCTGCTAAGCACCCTAGAGCCCCAGTTGCTTTATCTGTAACCACTTCTTATTTCAGATGCTCCTGGCATCTCTAGCGCAGGACGGATGCACCATACATGGTGTGGAAAGGATAATTACTTTTCTTATTTCCCCTGGCACAGCTTTGGCAGAGCTTCTACTTGTGCACCCTTTGTTTCTTTGTGTCTGAACCATGAACTGTGTGCGCAGCTGATAAATTTCTATTTCCTTCTTTCTTTACAGGGAGGAATAGTGGTGAGACAGATGGAGAAATGGGGGACAGGAGCTTCTGGGAGAGCTCCTGCCCCTTCTCTTGATCTTCTTACTGTTCATCAAGGTGAAAGCTGTAACTCCAGCATTCCCCTCATGACCTAAGAGTAGAAGTTTTGCTTTGGGAGACGGTAGGGTGCATGGGTGGAAGCTTCATCTAGGTAATTGCCTGGAGCCTCCATACAGCCCTGAACCACAATCACCACCATTCTTCTAAATAAGAAAGAGGAAGTCCCTCATTAGTTTGAGCTCCTCTATTTGTTTGTTTGTTTGTTTGTTTTGGATTTTTTTTCGAGACAAGGTTTCTCTGTAGCTTTGGTGCCTGTCCTGGAACCAGCTCTTTGTAGACCAGGCTGGCCTCGAACTCACAGAGATCAACCTGCCTCTGCCTCCCAAGTGCTGGGATTAAAGGTGTGTACCACCACTGCCCAGCTGTTTCTTTATTTTTAAGAACAGCAGTCAGTTCATGAACAGGAAATACAGTTGAAGGTCTTCCAGTTCCCCTTTTCACATTCTTGCAGTCTATCTTATTTAGGGTTTCTGTTGCTGTGATAAAACATCATGACCACAGGCAATTTGTAGATGAAAGGGTTCATTTCAGCTTATAGTTCCTCCATCACTGAAGGAGGTCATGGCAGGAACTCAAGGCTGAAACCTGGGTGCAGGAACTGGAACAGAAGCTATGAAGGAATGCTGCTTACCCACTTGCTTCCCAAGGCTTGCTCAGCCTGCTTTCTTATACAACCCAGAGTTACCTGCCAAGGGTTGGTACCACCCTCAATGGGCTGGGTCCTCCAATACAAATTATTAATCAAGAAAATGTCATACAGCCTTATATACAGCCCACTCTTAATGGAGACATTCTCTTAATTGTGATTCCCTCTTCTCAAATAAATTTAGCTTTTGTCACATTAAAAAAAAATCTAACAAGCACACTGACTTTCAACGCATTCTTCTTGTACAGTCTCCATCATTCCTCTACTCTTTATCTCTTAGACATGGACTGGTACCTTGTTTCAGCCTAGGCTTTCTCTGCCTTTGAAGAGATGAGCATCCTTCCCCTGTCTTCCATCCTTCAGCTGATCATGCACATATGGAAAATAGCTCTGGTCCAGACAGCTTAGGGTGTCATAAAGATGCAACTGGGTAGAGATTTGAGGTGTTCTAACAGTGAGACTAAGGGCCTGGCTAAGTTGATCTCTAGACTAAAGAGTGTATGTATCAAATAAGGATATTTTTATAGGACCAGGCATTCTATAGTGGCCTCTGTCTACCATATCCAAATAGAAAGTCTCAGTTTGTGTGTGTGTGTGTTTATGTGTGTGTTATAGATGTGCATGTGAATGTAGTATAGATGTGGGTGTGCACACGCACACACGTGTGTGTTAAACAACTGGTGAGTAACACAGCTATCCTGGAGGCAGTCATGCAAACCAGCCATGCCACTGGGATAGAAGCCCCTCCATAAACTAGGCATAGTGTTGTGACTGTTCAAGGTCATCCTTTTCTATATAGTTAGTTTGAGGCCAACCTGGGCTATGTGAGACCTTCTCTCAAAATAAAAATTCCCTCAAACTTAGTCATCCTTCTGATGACAGCTGTTCCTGCTGACCTGAGAGACCCTGGGTAACCATCACCAAGAAAAAGCACCCCCAAAAGCTGAACCACAGAAACTAATAAATGATAAATTCTTGTGGTTTGAATCCATTGAGCCTAGTGTGGGCTTCAGTGCAGCAACAGAAAGCTTATGTGGTAGGAAGAATAAAGGTGTTTGGCATAAACAGCCAGCCCAGGATGCAACAGAGAAAGAAATAATGAGACAAACTGGTGTGAGGAAGTGGAGAGAGCAGAGGCAATAATGACAAAGGTCACAGGCTTTTCAGACAAACTCCTCGTGACCTTGAAGACATCTGGCACCTGCCAGTTCTGTGGTCTTAGGAAGATCCAAAAGCCTCTCAGCTTCAGGTTCCTCCTTTATTTATGCTCTAAAAAAAAGTGGAGCTAGAAATGTCAGGTGAGAGAGCATGCTAACACTATTATCATGGTGTTATCACCCACGTTAACACTATTCTCTTGCTCAAGAACCTGGGTTGGAATCCTTTTGACATGAATCTCAGATAGTGTTTTATCTGTCTTTCTCCCCTAGTCTTACACACTTATAGTAGTTCTAATATACACCACTGAGACATGTCCCAGAAGCCCCTATAGATACCTAAAGCTGAGGTCTACAGCAAACCTTACATGCATGTAACTGCATGTTTTCCCATACACTCATCACTGAGAATAAAGATTATCTCCTACATTAGGAAAAATGATTAACAACAATAAATAATACTAAAATAAAATATAATTGTATATGTAACAAAATCTGTGTCTCAGTGTGTTTTAGTGCATTGATTCCATTCTTCCTATAATTGATTTAAGGCAACACAATACCTACGTGAGCATCAAGCTGCTGTATTTGGGGCTATTTGAACATAAGCAATACTATGGCCTAGGCTTTCCATCCATCAACTTTTATATCCATTCCATGTTAGCACCTAGGCAGGCAGACCATATTTATCATTTACTTGGATGATATGACCTGCTATTAGTATTATTTCTCTCCAAAAAGCCAGAGCAATAAATAAATAAAAATAGAGACTAGAAAGATGAAATGGGTAAAGGGGTTTGCCACCAAAGCATGACAACCTAGTTAAACTCCTGGGAGCCACACAGTGGAAGAGCAGAGACAATTCTCTCAATTTATCCTCTGAATTCCACACAAACACCACGACATGCATACCGCCCCTGCCACCACCACACAAAATAAATAAATAAATATGTACTTTAAAACTTTACTAATTCAGGATTGGAGAGAGGACTCAGTGGGTAAGAGCTTTACTGCTTTTGCAGAGGACCAAAATTGAGCATCCAGCACCCACATATGGCAGCTCACAATTGCCTTTAACTCCAGCTCCGGGATATCTGATGCCTCTGGCCTCCATGAACACTAGCGTATACATATGCTTTCACACAGAAACCTCTACATGTAAGCATAATTAAAAATAATAATTAAAAAATTCAACAGTTAAGTTGCAAATAATTTTATTTCAGCATATTGCTCTAATTGTTCTATGCTATTATTATGTATTGTTGTTAATCACCATGGAGCTTAATTTACAAGTTAAATCTCCTCATAGGTGGATATGAGTAGGAAAATGGTATATGAAGAGACTTGAGCTCTCCAGGGCTTTAGGTGGGCACTGGGTCTTAAAACATATCCCCCATGAATAGTGAGGATCACTATAATTTGTTGTGGCAACAATAAATAAATGAATCCAGGTGGCTTGTAGAAAATTGGCCTTTTCATAAAATATGTTTTTGCAGACTTACATTTTGTAACTTCCTGCTAGAACCTTCAGATTTAAACTGCTGTGAGAGATAGCCCATTGAGCACCTGGTCTAGCTTGCTGAAACCTACAACTTCCTAAGCATTGTCCTAAGGGTAACAAGCTAATAGCTATAGTAATGGTGATGGAAGTTACAAAGTCTGGACTCCAGACACTGTTATATGTTTAAATATTGCTAACTCCTATTGTCTCAAAAATAGTTATTACTCTTTCCACTTTACACAATGGAAGCTGAACTTCAGAAACATTGCATCGTTTAGTTCATGACCACACAGAACGGTCAAAAGGCTCAGATTCAAAACCACCTAAATCCCAAAGCCCAACATTCTCTATTATTGAAAAACAAGGTAGTACCTGGCTACTCTACAGCTAACGTGAAAATTTCATGTTCAATACCTTCACAAATGCACCTCTGAAACAACCCAGGTTAAGGCCATTGCCGATCAAGTCAAGTGCAGAAGAGAAGCCATTGCTACCACTGCCAACTGTAGTCTGAGAAAAGGGCAGCTGCATTTCCACGCAAGACCAGCTGATAGATCCCATTAGTCATCTTTTTATCATCATGACAAACTTCCGGAGACATTAACTTACAGGGAGCCCAGAGTTATTTTGACTCACGGCTTCTTTCTATGCTCTCTCAGCCCCATTGTCACGTTGTTGTTGGGTCTGTGGCAAGGTAGTGCATTACAGTGGGGAGGATGTGGTATTCCAACTGCTTATCTCATGGTAAACAAAGAAAGAGAGGGAAAGAGAGAGAGAGGGGAAGAGAGATAAATAGAGAGAGAATCCTTCAATGGCATGCCCTCATGACCTATTGCCATTCACTAGACTCCATTCTCCCAATTGTCCCATCACCTCCCACTAATATCAGGGGTTGGAGAGCACTACAGTGGTCATTGGGGTACTTTCAAGATCCAAGATCCAAACTATAAGAGGGAGATAAAGCAAGTGAGGTCAGGCTTAGGATATAGATCAGTGACAGAGAACTTGCCTAGCCTGTGTGACACCCTGGATATGAACCCCAACATCATAAGAGCAAGATAGGGATGAGGGAAGGGAGGAAGAAGGAAATAAATGTGGGAAGAAGAAACTAAGGAAGTAAAGAAGGGATAGGAGAGGGAGGAACGGAGAGTGAGGAGAGAGAGAGAGAGAGAGAGAGAGAATGATGAGAGGCAGGAAAAGAAATCTGGTGCTAATCAACAATCCTCTTTCAGAGAGCTGTTATTTTCCTGCAAAAAAATAAATTTCTGGCTAATTTTAGCAGAGAAAATCTTGGACTTCTAGGTGTGAAATGTTTTTACAAGCAGCCCAGTGCTGTTCAATGTTTAAAAGCTAGCAAAAAAAAAAGTTTCCTGCAGCAGTTTGGAGAATTTTGTTTTTCAAGTGCATACTTATTACTGAAAAAACAGTATGGTGTTTCTTGTGTTTGAATGTGTACTTGAGCAAGCAAACTTGGGGATCTATGCTGGAGTATTCTATTTATACTTGGTACATTCCTTAATATCTAAAAGTTAATGCTTTTCTTCTAAATAATTCTCCCATGTCTCTGTGAGAAATGTTTTCGGCTGTTTTGAAATAAATAGGCAGTCATATGTATTCATACAGTTTTAACTTACAGACTTTAATAGATTTTTAAAAATATATGTTTATACTGAAACAAAGCCATTCCAAAAGCTTTGTTACACACATTTCATGTGCTGGTCTCTTTCTTTCTTTCTCTCTCTGTCTTCCTTTTTTTTTCTCCTTCTCTCTCCTCCTCCTCTTCTTCTTCCTCTTTTGCTTTAAAGAATTTCTTTCTAGTTTGTAATTTTTCATCCTGAAAATAAATAACACTAAGTGCAATATTTATTTCTAGAATGAAAAGAGTCATTTGTAGTAACAGTGGGAAATCCAAATGGAATCTAACAGTTAATGATAAGTTTTGGTTATTTAATATTATATTTGACCAAAGTGGCATGGTGGCTACAAGATGTTAGCATCAGGGGAAATTGGATCAGAGGTCTTCAAGTTTATCATTTTTGCAACTTTCTTGGTAAATATAAAATTATTCTAACCTAAAAATGTTTATTTTAAAAATTGAGTCTGCCACATCTAGTTATATGGGCATCTGTGATCTGGGAAAGTTCCTCTAAAAGCCTGTGAGCTGGGTCCACATCCCATAGAACCATCAGGAAGTAAGGCCTGGTTGGAGCTCTTCCTGTCATGTGACTGGGTGCTTGAAAAAGATTTGAAGGCCCCACTTCCTACTCTCTCTGTTTTATTTTCTGGCCTCAATTCAGCGTCCTCTGTCACACAGGACTGTCATGATAGCATGCTTCACCAAAGGTACGAGAGTATTGGACCAACCAGCTATGGGCATAAACCTTCCAAACTCTGAACCAGAGTAAACCTTTCTTCTACATAAGTTTCTCTGTCTCAGCGATTTGTCATAAGCAAGTTTGTTGCACTGTGATTTGTATTGACCGAGTAGGGGGATGGTATTCTCTGATCTTCTACTATCCTCACTTCTATTACATCAAATACCATGCTTATAGCAGGAGTTTGGCTAAGTAGAACAAAGCCAACTAAATTGACAGTGGTGTGTGCTATAGTTGACCCTTCTTAGACATAATGATTCACTTGTTCAGACTCTCTTGCCTTGGTCATCATCTCGGGTGAGTAACAACTCTTTATGCAATGTACTACACTTCAACAAAAACACACAAATAGACAACACAGCATCAAAGGACACTTCATGGACACTGTGTGCCAGGTCACTTGGACATTTGTTTTTCACTATCAAGGTTATGCACCATTCCAAGCCAGAAGCCACATTTGTTTTCTCCACTTGTGGACTTCGTGTTCCTCACCTAATTCTGTAGATGTTCAAAGATGACTTAATGATAAGTAGATTGATGAATTAATTAGCTGGAATTCCTATGGGAGGATCTAACAGGATAGGAAGTGTTGTATATCTATGAACTCACAGGGGAACAACTCTAATACTTAGACATATAGTTTTCAGTCAGAGAATTAAGTCTCTAGTGGCCTGAGTGATGGTTGTGGATTCAGACTGATGAATGCATGAAGTACAGGCAATATAAAGAACTATTGACTCCTTGGAAAAACAAATAGGTAATAGGAAGCCAGGCCAATCCACAACATAGTGACTGCCACTTTAAATTGTATCTCCACACTACTAATGTGGGAAGACTCTGATCCAGTCATCTGCTTATTGAGCGAATATTGTTTGAGCTCCACAACTTCCAAATTAGTGAAAAAGTCAAACAGGAACCCCACTCCAGCTAGCCCCCAGTGCACTGAAGGCAAAGAACAAGCAGAGAAACTCTAAGTAGTGGGTTAACAAGTGCAATACCCTCTGAAGTACTAGGTTCAGGGTTGGCAGGGAAGACTGGGAGCATTATGATGGCAAACATGACCAGGACTTCTTTGAATTCATCATCTATTACCTAGTTTATCATGTAATTATTATCTAACAGCCTAGCTAGATCAGTGTTTCTTAACCTGTGAGTTGTGACCCTCAACAGATATTTACATTACAATTCATAACAGTAGCAAAATTACAGTTATGAAGTAGCAATGAAATAACTTTATGGTTGATGGAACTGTATTAAAGGGTCACAGCGTTAGGAAGGTTGAGGACCACTGCTCTAGATTATATTCCAATTACCATCTAGCTATCAACCATCAGTCTACCTGTTCTCTAAGAGCACAACTATGAGCGAGATGTTGTACTGATACTCAGTTTGTGGGACGGAAACTGAGTCTAAGAAGGAGCTACTCAAGATCACATGCATAGTGAATGTCGGAGCAGGATGTGGACCCAGGTAGTCGGGCTCCTGAGGTCTTGACTTTGACCCTAACCCTTCTAATATGTTTACCTTAATTGTTCTAGTATTAATAAAATCTCAGGAGTCAGAAATTGAGATAAAACCCTGATACATCCAAAGAAAAGCAGAGGATCTATCGGTTGACTCTGCTCTCATGTTTCCCAGATCGAAAAACCCGAGAAAACTCTCCAAGCCCCGCCTTATCTCTTCCTGTACCTCTCTATCTGACTCCCCTGGTCCTCCAATATATCTCTGGCTAATTCCAATCAGCCAATCACCGACTCCACCCTCTGATTCAAGGTGTAACTTTGTTAGAAGTCCTGGAGTGTCAGTGTGAACAAATATTTCTCCACAATACCCTTCTCCAATTCCATTATCTGTTGGTCAACACAGATTAGAAGTGTTCTCCTTACATTATAGTCTTCCATCTCAATTGGTAGCTTCGATCACAGTGACATTGATTCTCTAATAACCCGAAAGATAATACTCAGCTTTTGAAATGAACAAAGATGAGTTAGCTTGTCAGCTAGTTTCTTCTTTTTGCCTAGTAATTATTATCAGTAAAAATATGTGACTTCCCAGGAAGTCCACTATCTCAGCATTGTATTTGAAAATAACCATTGTTACTTTTAACATGTGAACAATTTCTTACAACCTGGTAGCTTGCAGAGTTTCTTCGTAAGTTTTTTGCCAATGATGAGATGGAGTATTTTTATCTTTATAAGTCTTTCCTAGATTCTATCAATGATAAGATACTTGTTTTATTAATTTGCTATTTATAAATAATGCTATAAGGCTGGTCATGGAGATGGGAAGAAATTATAAGTCATAAATATTCATTTCTCTAATACATTGAAAATCAGCACTGTGAGGTAGTTCAGACTGGGTGCTAATCTTCTATTTAGCTCTTGGCTGACTATTATCTTGTCACAGGAAACTGTGAATAAATATGAATTTATAAGACAGCAACAGGGCTAGTGCATAACTAAAGGTATTAATAAATAATGATACTGGTAGCCAGAATCCTAATCACCACTGTCACAGCAAACCTCTTTATTAATTGCCCAGCAATGCCCTAAACAGTCCTTGGAGATCAACTCTATAAAAAGAGAAAACAAAAATAGCATTGAATTTGCCATTTTAGCCATTTCTTTCAAGATTTGTTTTAGTTTTAATTATGTTTATTTGTGTGTGTCTATGTCTATGAATGTACACATGAGTACAGGTGCCTGTGGAGATCAGAGGAGATGTCAGACACCCTGCCGCTGGAGTTACAGTGGATTGTAAAACACCAGGTGTGGATGCTGGGGACTGAACTCGGACTCTCTGCAAAAGCAATACACACTCTTAACTGTTGAGTCATTTCATCAGCCCCTATCTTAATTATTTTCAATTGTCCTCTTCAGTGTCACTCAGTACATTAATGTTAAATAATTTCCATCTTTTACCTCTAAGAGATTTCTTCTTGCAAAGCTAAAGTTATGCACCAACTACACAATTCTCTGGTCCTCCTCCCCTTCACCCTTGGCAACCACCACTCTACTCTCTTTGTTTACAAATAAAATCCCTCTAGATACATCATATGAGAGTGAGAACACAACATTCGTTTTTTGGTGATGTATTTGCTTCACTTGTATCATGTCAATCAAGAGTTAAATACAAAGTTAGCACCCAGATTCACCTTTCTTGCCTTTTTTGGGCCATGTGTCAAAATTCCTTGCAGTTTAAAACTGGGTAATATTCCACTGTATGTCTACATATGTTGCTTAGCTATCCATCAGTCAGTGGACACTTAGGTTGCTTATACCTGCTGGCTCCTGTGAATACTGCTGCATTGAACACATTTAAAAACATCTATAGTCCTAAACTTCAGTTTTATCATGTGTATAGCCAGAGGAAGAGTTGCTGGATTATACATATGTGTCATTAGCAGGGGGTATGTAGATATACTCTCCCATGCAAAGGTCACAGCCGGACCTTGGGTATCTTCTTCTTTCACTCTCCCACATATTGCCTTGAGCCAGGGTCTCCCACTAAACCAAAACTCACTATTGTGGCTAGGCTGGCTACCAGCAAGCTCAAGAGATCCGAACTATCTTGGATCCCCAGTACTGGAGTTGCAGGCATACATAGCCATGCCTAACTTCTTACGTGGATACAGGGGATTTCAACTTAGATCCTTATGCTCACACAAGTGCTCTTATCTGCTGAGCCAGTTTCCAAACTATGTGTCATTTTTGAGGCATCAACATAATATTCTCCATAAAGGCTACACCATTTTAAATGTCCAACAATAGTGAACTAGAGTTCCAGTTTCTCCCCATCCTTGCCACCACTGGTCACTAGCTGGTTTTTTGTTTTTGTTGTTGCTGTTTGCTTGCTTGTTTGTTTTAGTGGTAACCTTCCTAATAGGCATGAGGAATGAGGAACTACGTTTAACTCAATTTAGTAAGTGAAGAAACTGGGACACAGAGAGTTAAAATGAACTGTCCAAGCTCATACTGTCACCAACGGCCAATAGATTTTTATGCCCCATACTGTTTTCCAGTGATCTTTTAATAATAAAAGCAGAACACGTTTATTGAATGTATTATGTTTCAAGCATTGCACTAAACAGTCTATATGAAAAATTTCACGTAATACTTATGAGCAATCTGTAAGGCAGGTTTTATGGTTTTTATTCTTCTAATGAAAACAAAAGAAATAAATTGAGTTTACTGCCCAGGATCACTTACTCATAAATAAGAGAGTCAGAATCCAAACTGTTTCCTGAACTCAAGGTTTAAGCAATCAAACCTCCTCCCTACATTATATTTCAGGCAAACAAACATCTCATTAAGTTCTTTATCTTTCTGTGTAGCCTCAGTAGTGATGGCCCCCTTCCTTATACCTAATCAAAGCCCTTCTCTTGTATTTCTTGATTACTGGAATCTGCTCACCCACCCAGGAAGGCTTGTGCTGGCAAATGAATGCAATTCCTCAAGGCTTTGTGATGAGCTCAGGCAGTTGAAACATGTCCATCTCTGTTGGGATCATTTGTAGTCCTGGCCTCCAGCTGCTCTTCCCTGCTAGAGATCTTTACTTTCTTTTTTTTTTCTTTTATTTTTTTTCCATACATTGTTTTGTTTTATTTTTTCCATTCAAGAACATAATTAAAGAAATAAAATTTTTACCTTTCTTCCCCTTCTCCCGGTCCCTCCCACTACCCCCCCACCCCTCCTCCCTCCCCCTTCTTCCTTGAAAGAGGGCATGGTGCCCTGCCCTGTTGGAAGTCCAAGGCCCACCCCCATCCCTCCCGGCCTAGAAAGGAGTGCATTCAAAAAGACTCGGTTCTCAAAAAGATAATACATGCAGAA
>PVIU01028748.1:0-18521 GCA_004026605.1 Ondatra zibethicus
CATGAAGACATTATGGGAAAAAATGTAGTGGTTTGAATAAGAATAATCCCCATAGGTTTGTATACTTGAATACTTGGTTCCTGGTTGGTGGTATTGTTTGGAAAGGGTTAGAAGGTACGGCCTTGGAGGAGGGATGTCACGGAGAGTGCTTTGAGGTTACGAAAGCCTCCAACCATCCCTAGTACTTTCTCCTCCCTGTTTGTGGTTCTGACTTGTGAGTTCTCAGTTGCTGCCCAAGCCACCTGATGCCTGAAACCTCTGTTCTGCCACTATGAACTATAACCCCTGAAACCATAAGCCCCAAGTAAACTATTCTATATTTGCCTTGGTGTAGGAATACATTGCTAGCTGGTTAGAGGTCTCAGTCGACCATAAGCCTAGCAGCGTTTTCTCTAAACTTGACAATATGGAACTCCCTCCCTCCAGCCAAGATTCCTGCTTTCTATCTGCCCTTATCAAGAAAGTGTACCTGGGCCTGGAGGACTGACCTTATGTGAAAGCTGTCTCTGAACCAGATGCCTGATTCATCTTTAGCTTGACCCTTGGCACAGGTCCCTATTAGGAAGACTTGTACTAAGAAGATCTGCATTAGAAGCCTACTGCCCCACGCTAATCCTTGTGATAGGAGTGTGCCACTTAATGCAAATTAAGGTTTGTCCCCAGGTGCTCCAATCCTATATATTCCTTATATTTTGGAATAAAATTGAGCTGACTCACCAAAACCTGTCTCCTGGAGGGCTATCTCCATTTGAGTTCTCAGCCATGTACAAAGCCTTCTGTTGCCCCTTCTGCCTCTTTCCCCTCTCGACCTGGTGGCCAACGTGCTGATGGGAAAAGAAAACCCCCACACCTTGGTATCTTATTACAGTAATGGAAAAGTAACTAACACAAGGTGAAAATATGTATAAGAGCCAGGGTTTATGGTGGTTGATCTTTTCAGTTTGGTTTGATTGAGAGCTAATTTAGGAAATCAGTCAAGCACACCTCTAGGTGTGTCTGAGAGGGCATTTCTAGAGACAGCACCTAAGGTGGCAATGAGTGAAATGAAAATGAATGAAAATCTAAGCAGACCATTGGGAGGTAGTCTAGCTGTGGAAGGTGGAGTTCAGTTGGGGGAAGCTTGTCCTTGTGTGGTATATCTTGCTCTGTTGCTGCTGCCCTATCTGGGTCTTGGCTGCCAAGAGTTGAACAGCTCTAATCTACTACATCCTCCCTTTCATATGGATTTGCATTTTGGAAATCATAATATAAAATAAACCCTTCCCTTTTTTATCTTTTTTCTTCATAAGTTTTCAAGATTATAATATAATTATATAATTTTTATTTCTTCAAATCATATGTTTGTGTGTGTGTGCATGTGCATGAATGCATACACACACACACACACACACACACTCACACACACACACACACACACACACACATATATATGAGAGCAGTTTCCTGAGGAGGCCAGAAAAAGGGCATTGGATCCCTTGGAGTTGTAGTTACAAGTGAAGTGGTTGTGTCACTTGACATGGGTGCTAGGAACCACATTCAGGTCTTCAGCCAGAATGCTCTTTTAACTGCTGAGCCATTTCTGTAGCCCTCACTGATGGTTTGAATGACAATCCCCCTTTCCCTGCCACAGGCTCATATGCTTGAATGCTGCTACCACCTGATAGGACTATTTGGGAATGATTAGGCGGTGGACATGTTGGAGGAGATATGTTACTAGGAGTGGGCTTTGAAGTTTCAAAAGCCAATACTATACCTTTTGAGACTCTCAGCCTCTCTCTTCCTCCCCCTCCCTCTCTCTTCCTACCTCCCCCCTCACCTCTCTGCCTCATGCCAGGTGGATCAGATGTAAGCTCTTAGCTACTGTTTCCAGCTTCATGCTATCTACATGCACCCACATTCCCTGCCATCGAGGTCAAGTGCTCACCCTCTCAAATTGTAGGACAAGCCACAATTAAATGCTTTTTAAAATAAGTTGGCTTTGCTACAGTAATAGAAAAGTATTTAAGACACACCATCTTCTTCCTTTAAAAAATTTTCCACAAGTATTCTGGTCCCATCAATGAAAAACACTGATTCATAAACCTTTCCATGCCCCTTGAGGCACAAGACTTAAAAAAATCTATTTATTTTATTTTATGTGTATATGTGTTACAAATGTTTGTAGGTGCTTGTAGAGGCCAGAAGAGGGTGATGAATCCCCTGGAGCTTGAATTACAGATACTTGTGAGCTGCCCAATGTATGTTGGGAAGCAAACTCTGGTCCTCCACAAGAGCAGCAAACACTGTTAACAGCTGAGCCATTTCTCTTGTCCCAACCCTGGGCTTTGGCTTCTTTCTCTTTTCAGACAATCTATAAACGACTTAAAAATAGTTACAGGAAGTGCCTGAAATTGACCAGATTCACTAGGCCCTCTCCATCCCAGAGTAAGCAATAATGACAGTTCAGACTGACTCTCAGACAAGCCAAACTGCAAAGACTCTCAGATCAGCTGAGCTGCCTGGAAGAGGTTTAGACCAACTGAGTCACTTGGAAAGTACACTCTCCAAACTGTTGCTCTGTTTGCAGGCTGCACAGCATGCTCTCGGCTTTTGTGAGCTGTCACGCATGCTAGGGTGGGTTTTGGTGATGTAGCTATCATTGAATCATTCTGCTCCAGTAGGTAACCCGAAACCCATCATCCTGTAAGTAACCCCAATAAAACTCATTAGTCTAACAAGGTAGACTTTTGTGGTAATCTTAGTTTTACCTTTGCTTGTTTTAGGCTCCCTACCTATCTGGGCTGGGTTAGTAGGTGTGTGTGTGTGTGTGTGTGTGTGTGTGTGTGTGTGTGTGTGTGTGTTGTGTGTGTGTGTGTGTGTGTGTGTGTGTATTTCCTTCAGGAAAAGCCTTGTCACATAACACAGCTTAAGGATAGGTACTTTAAAAATATTTATTTATTTACTTATTAATTTTGCAGTGCTAGAGATCAAACCCAGGGACTTGTACATACTGGGGCAGTATTTTACCACTGGGTCAAATCCACAGCCCACTGTGGACATTTTTGAGCCAATAAAAGCAGGCTGTCGTCACTGATGCTGTTCAGTGTATTGTGGGAAGAGTTGAGAGAGTTTCAAATCAAAGCCAAAGCTTTTTTTTTCCTATCACAGATGGTCTTACTTATGATCAAGTCTAAAGTAAGAACATTAACAAATTGGATATTTCCCAGAAGTTATAATTTTTAAAGAATTGTCCACTCTAAGTGAAAGTTTAAATTATACAAGAGCTACAATAAAAAGTATCCAGTGCCCCTCCATATGAAGAAGTCTCAGATACAGGGACAGAGTTAGCACTTCTGTCTTCTTTTGGCATCAGTACACCCACATTGTTGAGAACACGTGCATGCTTTTCCTGAATCCATTAGCTAAGCAAAGGGCAGGGAGAAGATACAAACTGTGGAAGCTATGGGTTCTCAGAGGGAAAGGCTTGTTTCTGTGCATGGAAGATGGAATTCTGATTTGTGGGTGGAATCTGAGCTATGTTATTTTTAATGAAAAAAAAAAGCCTCTAAATGTGCCTTATGTTTTAACTGTATGTAAGGCACATAACCTCCAGATAACCGCATGGACTCCTGCCTGGCAGTGTGATAACTAGATGATCTCATCTCAACCTCTAGTGGCGGCAAACATGATCAGTGTTGTTTGTGCCTCTTGCGGAGAAAAGCAGGTGAATCAACAGGCTTATGATGCCTTTACTACTTGTGGGTATCTATATTATCTAAGAAGGCATGGTAATTCATCTACAATTTTGACCAGGCTCCTAGATAATACTTAGTGATGCCAGTGTGGCTCTTAGGAAGCATTGCTAATATGCTCAGTGTACCGTCTGCATAGTCAAGTAGAGAGGGGACACTGGGCAGTAGCTAGAAGTGATAAACCTGGTGTTCTTCTCAGGTGTCCTGGCAGTACTTCAGGAGATTCTTTTCTCTGCTTATACTCTTTCCAAGCCTATCCACAAAAACGATGGTGGAATTTCATGTAAAAACTTTTAGTTGGACTGTGAAAGTTAGTTAACTTTCATGAACTTAATCATTGTTTTCTTTATTTGGTGCTAGAATCTAGGACCTTGCATATGTTAGGCAAAAGTTCTACCCCTGAACTACGTTCTTAGTCTGAACTGTGTTTGCTTATGTTTGGATTCACCGTCCATATTGAGTCAGATAGTGAGGCTGCCTTTATGGAAAAATGTGTCCAATAGTGGAAAGTTATCTAGGATGCTACTGTGCAATGGTTCTCATCCTTTCCACCCCCATGACCCTTTCATGCACTTCCTCATATTGCACTGATCCCCAGACATGAAATTGTTTATTGCTACTTCATAACTGTAGTTTTTGCTACTGTTATGAGCTGTAATGTAAAATGTTTGTTTTCTGATGGCCTTAGGTGACTTCTGTGAAAGGATTGTTCAACCCCCAAAGTGGTCATGACTCACTGATTCAGAACCACTGGGACAGTGGAATGTGTTCTTACTGAAGAAACTGAAAAGAAGTCAGAACCAACCGTAAGTTCCCAGTTGTATAGACACATAAAAAACAAAATAAAATAAAATAAAAAATTCATATAGTAGTTTCCAAGACTGGCATTCCTATTTAAATTTAGTGTTTTGTTATAAGTTTGAAGGCAATGTGGAAGCTTAGACCAAATATAACAGAACCATGTCATGCAATCCTTCTCATTTAACATTTCTCGCCTTGCTTGCCTTGGACCAAAAGATCTTCTTAATTTTTATGTTACAAACAGAAGTTACATTGTTGGATATTCTAATCTGACCTTTTATTCTTTCTGGTCATTTTTATTGGTTATGTGCAACTATGGATCATAGAGATGATGATTATGATGGTGAATATGAAGTGACAATCAAAAATGTGTTCACTGGTATGGCCACATGTCTGAGTGTGGGAGATGTTCCAAAATGGTACTGGGTTTTTAGGGAAGGAATTAGTGAGGCAAATAAGGGTGATGTGGTAATTATATGTTTAAAATAGTGGGAAGATTGCACAAAAGAAGATAGCCACAGACCATTATCATTTGGGTATCTCATAGTTGTACAGAATCATGTGTCTTCTTAGGCCATGCTGTCTTCAGTATGACTTGTCCCTTTTATATATATATATAACATTTTGAGTGTAGGGAACTAAACCTTCTCATCTTGCATGCGCTAGGGACACTCTACCACTGAGCTATAGTTCCCACAATATTATTATTGTTATTATTATTTTGCTTTTTACTTTGAGACAAGATCTCAGTAAATTGTTCAGTCTTTCCTGAAACTTGCTCTGTAACCAGGCCGGTCTTGAACTTGTAATCCACATGCATTAGCCTCTGGAATATAGTTCTCGACTGTCCTATCTCTATGTCCATTGTCTATCTCTATCTTTATGACTTGCATATTTTTAAATTTATCTTCTTGCTTTGATTTTTGTCTCTAGGAGTCAATTTCTTCTCCAATCCTTGCAATTTTCAAAGCATGTCTTTTAATTTCTTTTCATCTTAGGCCTCTTCTTTGCTGCCAAATTCCACCACTGTTAAGGTGAGTCCCCCATCTGTATTTCCTCTCTTGACACCTCCTAGGCATTCAGATTCCCCCTGTAATGTCACCGCATGTTCATTTCTTTGTCATGTCCAATTCTAGGTGGGTATTCTAGGGCTGGTATTAGCCAGCTATGCAGTTTTCATGTCACCTTACACAGCGGTCTGCCTTCATATGATTATGATTAGTGATTGCTCAGCATCTAGAGTAACCCCAAAGAGGGCCTAGAGAAACAGGGTAAGACTGTGGCACTGTCGCATGAGGGTTGGCCATTTGCTCAGGCTAAACTAGTTTTGTGAAGGAAGGGGAGTTTGATTGTTGATCAGCAATGATCTGTCACTCAGATAACATATTCATCATAGAGCAACTTACAATTCTAAACAGATTGATAACTAGAGCATTATTTGAGTTGTGTTTTTCTTCACCAGGTAACTTCATGTACTCAGGACAGAGAAACTGTTAGACTGTAATGTTAGCCTTCTTGTAGCTGATTTTGTGCTTTCTGCCACACTGTACTTGTAGTAAGTTATTTTTGTGGACTTGCAAATGTTAGACCATTTACAGCTACTGTGTGCTCAGTCAAAAGCTATCTAGAGGGCACAGGAGAGAGGGCATAGGACACTAGCAAAGATGGGCAGTGGGGACAGTTCTTGCTCTTTCTCATAGGCATTTGTTTTTAAAAATCACTGAGTGACGTAGTCGAAGACTAGATTAAAACAAAAGCTGTTTCAGTGCAAAGCTTAGCCTTTTTTTTGCCACCACTAGATGGTGACAAAAGGCTACATGTTGTCCTTTCACAGCGACTGCATTGTTTATGGTGGGCTTGTATCTCTAAAATTAGAAGAATGGTTCTAGAAAAGTAAAGATTATATCTGAAATCCTGGTTCCTTTGGAGAGGATAAACACACTAGGCTCAAACCCATGAAGGATGTGCTTGAGGAAGTTGTCTTCAATAAAATAGTCTGCTCAGCTGGCAAGCAAGCACCAGTCACAGGCCTGGAAGAATAGATTATTTAAGTGGCCAACAGGTTATCTGTTAAAAGTGTCAGGGCCCCTTTAGCTTCCGTTGTCCTACTGTCTTCTCTCAGGGGAAGCCAATGCTCTTGTTGGTACCCCTCCCAGACAAGGAACCAATAAGTATCCAGGCTGCAACAATACTGATATACCTCCCTCCTCTCATATGTTATTTGTCCCAAGTCTTTGTACAGATCCTTCAACAGAATGCCCAAATTGCTACCAAGCAACTTTAAGCACCAAATGGAGTCAGTTTCCAGTATAAAGGTTGGAAGCCCTTACTATTCCTTAAGTTGGATGAGGATTAGTTGTTTAGGAATCCTTGAATCACCCCCAACCCCAGCAAAGGATTCACATGGCACTGACAGAGAAAGCTTGTTACTTCCTAGTGTGTGTGTGTGTATTGCTCTGCGCTATATTGAGAGGCCTCGTATGTATTTGGCATTAGCTCCAAGTAGACCTCCTTCAGAAAGACACGGTAAGGCCACACTAGATTCCACAAAGAACCACAAAATGGAGTCTCCATCATCAAGGGGCTTATTACGGAGGTGGAGTCTTTCGCAAATATTCATAATACAAAATGAAGGCTCAGGGGCTGGAGAGATGACTCAATGGTTAAAAGCACGGACTGCTTTTCTAGAGGACCCAGTTTCAATTGAACCTAGGTTCAATTCCTAGTACCCACATGGTGGCTCAAATAGTCTCTAACCCCAGTCCCAGTCCCCCTTTTGTCTTCTGCAGGCATTGCATGCATGTGGTACACAGGTGTACATGTAGGCAAAACATCCATATGAATGAAATAAAAATAAATAAATCTTAAAAATTAACCAGTACAAAACAAAACAAACCCCTCAAGCTCAAAGGGGAGATTCCAATATAGGACATAGCTCAGCACTGCATGAGGAGCTTAAAAATCCTTTCACATATTTAGTCTCAATACTATGGATGATTTAACTGGTCATTAAATCCACATGCATGTATCATGACTTTAAAAACACAAGTGATGGAGGTTAACATCACAGTTACTACATATATTATTTCTTTAGGATTAAGAGAAACAGGACCGGTAGAATAAATCTATATTAAAGGGGTAAATATTAGAATAGCATACAGGCTCTAGTCTGGTTAGTCAAACCATGCCTGACTCCAGATGGAATCCAGTAGTTGTTCAGTCCAGCAGACTGGATGTCTCAACTGCTCTTTGGTCTATTTTGGAGGTTCTAACACCAGCGAAGAAATGCCTCAGTATTGATGCACTTGCCAGAGAGAATGAGGGAGAGCATGCACAATTCAAAAGATTCCTTCTTTTATGTCAGTTGTCACCAGTGGTATGGCCCAGATTTATGTGGGTTCTTCTGATCTCAAATCCAGATAAAGGGTGGGTCTCCCACCTCAAATAATTCAATCAAGAAAAATCCCACATATGTGTGTCCAGATGATTGGGTTTTAGTTGAATCTAGATGCAGTCCAATTGACAACAAAGTTTAGCCATCACACTGAGTCACCTGTTTGTTGTGTCAAAAATGAACTTTAAGGTCTCTGGGTAAGTCCCACAGCATAGGCTCTACTGACCCCAGTTTGCATAGATACACTACTATTCCACTAATGGCATTTGATGTGGGATGTCCTTCTGTATATGTATTGCTTTGATTAGTTTATTGGCTTTATTTGGCCAATGACTTAATAGAGTATAACCAGGCAGGAAATCCAAAGAGACGCCATGTAGCTGCCAAAGGAGAAATACACCCAGAACCTTTCTGGTAAGCCACAGCCTCATGGTGATACACAGATGAATAGAAATGGGTTAATTTAAGATGTAAGAGCTAGCTAGAAATATGTCTGAGCCATTGACCAAACAGTGTTGTAATTAATATAGTTTCTGTGTGATTATTTGGGTCTGGGTGGCTGGGAAATGAATGAGCAGTCTCTGGCTACAGGCGTTGGCATACCTGGAGAGGACATTTTGATCCTTTTAACCAAAATTCAGAATGGACATCCCTGGGACTTTCACTGGCTCTAGGAGACTGAGGTCTGAAGTTCTAGAAGTCTCTTTCATTCTCAACTAGAACCATGTACCATCTGTGGAGCAGGTCATTTTTGGTGTAGTAGTCAGAACTTCTCTCTTCGTGTTCTGTGTATTTTGTGCTTGGGACTAAATTTAGGGCTTCACATATATGAGATAAGTGCTCTACTCGAGGTACATCCCCAGTCTTGGTCCTCATCTTTTGCCTAACTTGATCCAAACACAGCTGTGCAAAAATCTACATACTAGATTTTTGTTGGGATATAACTTGAGAGGTCTGGGACACATCATTTGTGGGGAAATTGAGGCAAGGGGGAATTAGAATGAGAAATGATGGTCAAAACAGGCCCTGATCTTAAAGAACTCATCATCTAGTGGAAGAAAGACATTATTAGAAATGTCTTGTGTGGAGCTGGAGAGATGGATCATTGGTTCCGAGCATGTATCAGTTTTCCAGTGGAACTGAGCTACATTCCTAGCATCTATGTCAGGCAGCTCACAATGACTTGTGACACCAGCTTCAAGGGATCTGACTCTGGACACTTCAGACTTCCCACACCACATATACAGACACTCCCCACATACATATTATACATTCACATACACACATAGATAAATGATTAAAAATAAGTCTAAAAGAAAGAACTGAGTTGTATTAGTATAGATTTATTTTGAGAATGAATCAACCTAATTTTCTATCTATTGTGATATCTATCATAATTGTACAAATTGTATAATATGCAATTTAAATAGTAACACTATTTTCCCTGTAGGTCACTTGAGTAAAAGAATTTGCTAATGCATTTGATGCTTTGTGTTCTTGAATTTTACCTTTGCTATATTATATTTATTGCATTTGCATCTGTTCCTAAACAATATAGTGATTGATTTTATGTAGTTTTATTGTATATCAATTAACTTAGTTAATCTGAAGACTAATTGTTCTAATAAAATTTGGAAATTTGAAAAAAAACGGGGAAGGATTCTGGTCTGGGTTTGCTGTCATCCTAGCACATGGGAGGCTGAGACAGGAAGATGGTTGCAAATTCAAGGCTGGACTGTGGTACACAGTGAATTACAAGCCAGCCTGGAACCAAACTAATCCAAACTGAAACACAGCTCTCGGCTAGGAAGCTAGATCAGTGCTGTACCCACTCGCCTATTATGTCCTGGGTATGATCCCCACTACTGCAGTAAAACCACAAAGTATTCACAGACTCTGAGTGCAACAAACAAATAAAACCCCACAAGGTAAACAAACAAATAGACAAACAAGCACTCTTGCTCCTGTTAGCCTTCTGGCCTTGTGAAATATATCTGACTCCTCTGAAACTCAAAACATAGATGTAATTAAAAGAATAATACCTTCCAGATGATGTGAAATTAACAGAATGAAAGAATAAATGTCTTGCCTTGACTTGAGTGTGGGCTGGATTTAGGGGTTTATTTCTTTTTTAAAATTATTTTTTATTTTTATTTATTCTTTTAGTCCCTTCCCAAATCCCCCTCTGTTCACATTCCCCAATCCACTCCTCCTCTGTTTCTGTTTAGGAAAGGGCAGATCTCCCATGAATATGAATAAAGCATGGCAGTTGCAGTAAGACTTGTATTAAGGCTGGGCAAGGCAATCCGGTATGAGGAATAGGGTCCCAAAAGCCAACAAAAGTGTCAGAAATAGCCTCTGAGTTCCACAACAGGACAAAGCTAACTGTCACATATAGGCAGAAGGGCCTAGGTCAGTCCCATGCAGGCTCCCTGGTTGTCAGTTCAGAGTCTGTGAGCCCCTGTGAGCCCTGCTTAGCTGGTTCTGTGAGTTTTCTTGTGATCGTTGATCCTTCCTTCTATAAGCTGCCTTGGTCATGATGTTTTATCTCAGTAATAGAAAAGTAACTAACATTACTTAGTAAAACTTTTCCAGTTCCTTCATCTCCCTACATATTTTTTCTTTACATTTGGGTAATGTTGTATATATGAACCATATGTTCATTATCTATTCACCAGTCTATGTTTATCCAGATCAATTCCATTTCATAGTTATTGTGAATAGGGCGTCAGTGAACATGGATGTGCCAGTATTTCCATAGTACTATACAAAGTCTTTTGGGTATACACCTAGGAATGGTATAGTTGAGTCACATGCTATATCTATTTCTAGTGTTTTGAGAATCCACCAGACCAATTTTCAGAGCGGCTGTGCTAGTTTACACTACTCCAGCAGTGTATAAGACTTCAACTTCTTCACATCCACGTCCACATTTGTTGTCATTTGTATTCCTGATGACGGCTATTCTGACTGGAGTGAGATGAAATCTTTATGTAGTTTTAATATGTATTTTCTTGATGGCTAAGGATATTGGATACTTTTTAAAAAGTGTTTCCAAACACATATACTTTTTCTTTTGAGAACTTTCTATTCAGTTCCATAGCACATTTTTAACTGGGTTGTTTGTTTTCTTGACATTTAGTTTTTTGTATGTTCTAGACACTAATCCTCTTTTAGATTTGCAGATAACTGGCAAATATTTTATCCCATTCTGTGAGTTGCCTCTTTTTTTTTTTAGTTAGTTTTACTTTTCTCTCCTATAATACATCCTGACCACAGTTTCTCCTCCCTCCACAACCCTCATCTCTTCCCCCACCTCCTCTCTCCCTCTGATCTATTCCCCTCTGTCTCTCTTCAGAAAAGGGCAGGCTTGCCAGGGATATCAATCAAACAAAGCATAGCAAGCTGGATGATATGTGATATTCCTCCATAGCCCTTGAAGACATACAAGAAATCATCCAGGAGTAGATGGCACCGAGCGTGTGGCTAAGTGAGGAGTGGGCAGGAGCCAGTCTGCCTAAGGCTGCAAATGGCTCTACAGACACATATCATAACATCAAGGCTGCAAGCGGCAACCCAATAGGAGGAAAAGGGTCCCACAGTAGGCAAAAGAGTCAGAGACAGCCCCCACTCCCATGATTAGGAATTCCACAAGAACACCAAGCTCCTCAGCCATAACATATATGCAGAGGATTTATGTCAGACCCATACAAGTTCTCTGATCTCTGCTTGCCCTCCTCCTCCTCCCCATGAGTCCTAGTCATTCTGTGGGCTGCTTCTTGATTGACCATTTTCTATGTTCTACAGTTTTAGTTTCACGAGATCCCATTGTTAAATTTTTGGTCTTCTTTCTTGAGCAACTAGAGTCCTTTTTATAATGTCCTTATTTGTGCCTATAATTTGAAGGATATTTTCTCCTTTTTTTCTCGCTATTAATTTCAGAGTATCTGGTCTTATGCTGCATTTCTTGATCCATTTGAGCTGAGTTGGAGCAAAGTGAGATGTAAGGACCTATTTTCATTTTCTGCATGT
Source organism: Ondatra zibethicus (assembly GCA_004026605.1). NCBI lineage: Eukaryota > Metazoa > Chordata > Mammalia > Rodentia > Cricetidae > Ondatra > Ondatra zibethicus. Next base: position 11,959 of record PVIU01028748.1, read on the forward strand.
TAAAAATCAAGGTTTCTCAGTACTATTTATTGGGTAGCTGTAGTTGTTGGACTTATATCTGGGTCATCTATTCTGGGTTTTTTTTTTTTTGGTGAAGTTAAGACAGCGTTTCACTGTATAGCAGCTTTGTCTGTCCTGGAACTCACTTTGTAGACCAGGCTGGCCTAGAACTCACAGAGATCTGCCTGCCTCTGCCTCCTCAGTGCTGTGTTTAAAAGTGTACACCACCACCCCGGCATGGGTCATTTATTCTATTCCATTGATCTATGTATATATTTTTTTGTACCAGTAACATGCTGTTTTTATTGCCATGGATCCAAGGTATAATTTAAAATCTGGTACAGTGATACATCTTGCAGTATTGTTTATGTTCAGGATTGCTTTGGCTATCCTTGGTGTTTTATGCCTCCATATATGTGCTGGTATTTTGGCTGGGGTTTCAGTAAATCTATAGATTAGTTTTAGTAGTATGTCCATTTTAACAATATTAATCCTGCTAATGCATGAGCACAGGAGGCCAGTCTGTCTTCTGATGTTTTCCTTAATTTATTTCTGTAGTATCCAGTGATATTCAGAAAATCGTAAAGATATACTAAACACATCTATTCATTAAATTGGAAAATATAAAAGAAATAGATGAATTTTTCCATCTATACAATATAACAAAATTAAACAAAGATGACATGACTTAACAGAGTCATAGCCAGCAATGAGATTGAAACACTCTCCGAGCTATGAAAATTTCAGGACTAGATGAATTCACTGAAGAGTTCAACCAAAATTTCAAAGAAGAACTGGCATAAACACAATACTTATTTTTCAAGCTAGTATTATTCTGATACCCAAACTATAGAAAGATAAAATATATGAAGAAAATTATAAACTGAGCTCCTAGATGAGCATAGATGCAAACAATCTCAATAAAATAATGGCAAATTGAATCTAAGATAATATCAAAAAGATCATTCATCCTGACCAAGTTGGTTTTATTCCAGAAATGCAAAGATGGTTCAATACACACAAATCAATAAGTGTTGTTCATCTCATAAATAGACACTAAAATTGAGATCACATGCTCATCTCATTAGATGCAGAAAAGACCTTTGGCAAAATCTATCATCCCTTCATGATAAAATCACAGAGAGGGCAGGAATGCAGGGAACATATCTTCTAAGCAATATATTTATTATTTATTTGAGACTGTCATGCATTGTATTTTGATCAAGTCTGTCCCCTTCCCCAATATCTCCCAGATCCAACCCTTATTCCATACTCAATTTTGTGTCCTCATTTAAAAATAAATCAAGTTCAATATCTGTGGCCTGCCACTTTTGTGTATGTGGGATGCCATGGGAATATGTTCAACCTACTAAGAGTCATACCCTAAATAGAATAAGTCTCTTTCTTCCAACAGCCCTCAGTTGCCAACAGCTCAACAGCTAGTAGTAGGGATTCATGGCCACCTTCATCATCCATGAAGGAATTTTTGTCGGGCTTGAGTTTGCACAAATCTTGCGGACGCTGTCACAACTGTGGTGAGTCTAGATGTACAACTGCCCTTTCAAGCAAGAGACCATATCTTAACATGATAGCGGTTATGTATAACAAACCTATAGCCAATATCATGTTAAATGGAGAAAAGCTCAAAAGATATTTTTACTAAGATCAGGAAGAGAGCAAATTGTTGACTCTCTCCACTCCTACTTAACACATAGTGGTTGAAGTCTTAGCTAAAACAATAAGGCAGCATGAGGAAATAAAAGGGATACAAATACAAATACAAAGCGTTCCTATTTTCAGATGATATGAGTGTATATATTAGAAACTCAAGACTCCACCAAATGATGTGGGAGGTGATGTATACTGTGCATATGTTTTATTGCCATTGGTTAATAAAGAAGCTGCTTTCAGCCAATGGCTTAACAGAGTAAAGCCAGGCTGAAAGAGATGTATAGAGAGAGTAGGTGGAGTCAGGGAGATGCCATGTAGCCCCTTCGGAGACAGACACAGGGGACAGAACTTTACCTGGTAAGCCACAACCACATGGCAATACACAGATTAGTAGAAATGGGTTAATTTAGGATATAAGAGTTAGCCAGAAATATGCTTAGGCTATTGGCCAAACAGTATTGCAAATAATATAGTTTCTGAGTGATTATTTCATGCTGGAAAGCTGGGAACAAACAAGTAGCTTCCCGACAACAACCGAAAACTTTTGAAGCTGGTAAGTACTTTCAGCAAAAATGAAGGATATAAAGTCAACACACAAAATCAGTAGCCTCCTTATATATGACTGACAAGCATACCGGAAAAACCCCAAACATTGGGGAAAATTCTATTCTTAATAACCACAAAATATACCCAGGAGTAAACCTAAACGAGGAAATGAAAGGCCTCCGAAATAAAAACTTTAAAATTATTTTCTGACATCTTTTTTTTCTTTTGAAATAAAATCTCACTATGTAGCTCAGGCTGTCCTGGATTTCACCATGGCTGGCCTTGAACCCAAAATCCTCCTGCTTTTTGCCAGGGTTACAAAGCATGTGATACTTTACTTGGCTCTAGTAATTTATTTTTTGTAATTATTTTCATTTTTATATGTCTCAGAATTTTATTTTAATGGCTATTAGGTAATGCGTGTTGAATTTTATGATTAAATGAGTGTGATCAACTTCATCAACTGGGTATTGAATATGACAAAAGAACAACTTTCAGTGAACCTATATCAATCTGTTTAAATAACTTATGGATGAGGATCAGTTGGTAAAATACTTTCTTAGTACTCACAAAGCCCTAGGTTTGATCTATATGGAGTGAATGTGCTGATGAATGCCTATAATTCCGGTGCACAGAAACAAGAAGCAGGAGGATCAAAGGTTCAGTGATACATCCAGCTGCACAATGAGTCTGAGGTTAGTGTAGGCTACATAAGACCAAAACAAAAGAAAGAAACCTTATAAATAAATATATTTCATTAGTTTTGAGAGTTCTAGGCTGGCCTGATCTATACAGTGAGTTTCAGGACAGCCAATGCTACACAGAGAAACCCTGTCTCAAAAAAAAGAAAGAAAGAAAGAAAGAAAGAAAAAGAAAAACATTCTATTTACTATAATTGCCATAAACTTCTGAAGTTAACTTTGTGTAATCAGCAATTAAAACCTGACAACTGCTTTATAAAGAATTCTGTAAATAAGATTATATATATATATATATGACTTGATTTTTTTCTAGAAAGTACTGGTTAGATTTCTTTTCACAGTTTACTGCACACTGTTATGAGGGTCAAATGTATTTTCTAAGTGTTAATGAACATTTAGGTTAGTGGATGCTGTTTGGGGGAAATGGGAAAGAAACAAACACATATAAAATAATTGTGTGGGAAGATGCATTCTTGAGGTAACATGTCTTAAACTTCAGTGTGCATGTGAATCACCTGTTTGTCTTGATAAAAATGTCAACTATGATTTATTATCTGATTTATTAGTTCTGGGATAGGATCTAAGACTGCATTTCTAACAAGCTTATAGATAATACTTGGTTGTTGGTCTAGGAACCACATGACTGTTAGATCCATGATTTCTATCAAGAGTCCTTTGTGATTAAAATATTCACAAGAGATATTAGTTGCAATGATTAGGTTTTAATATTCTATTCAAGTAAGAATATCTGCAAGGCTTATGCTAACTGCCGGCTTTCTATTTCAGATTCAGAATCAAGGAAGAGAGCACAAGCTGGGTTAAATGGTGCATGCCTATATTCCCAGTGCCCAGGGAGGCTGAGGACAGATGACAAGTTCGTGGCTAGCCTGGGTGAGATAAGAAGACTCTTCTTAAAAACAGATGGGTGGGGGAGGACATCCTCTACTTGTTGTACTTTTATATAATATGCCAGAGGAGAGGCTAAATGTGTGTCCATGTGTGCGCGCATGCTTATGTGAATGTGTGCTGTTGACAAGTCTGGATGCCACTATTTAACTGCATGCTGTGACAATGAGCAATTAAGCCCAGTATGAAATACTGCAAGACAGAAGCATGGTGTCATTGTAGCTTCTGCTGCTTCACTTTATATACCACGTTTTCTGTCATGCTGCCCCGTACTTTGGTCTAAGTTGATTTCAGGCAAATAGTACCTAAGGATTAGAAACAATAAATCTTTTGATATTTTATGAAAGATTTGTTTTCATTGTTTTTAATGTGTGTGTGGTTGTGTGTGCATGTGTGTGTGTGCAAGGGACTGCAGAGGTCATAGGGGTCGGATTTCTTAGAACTAGAGTTATAAGCAGTTGTGAGACACCCACTATGGATACTAGGAACCAAACTCAGATAGTCTGTGAGACTAACAAGGCATCTCTCTAGTCTTTCTTTAAAAAATAGCTAACAAAACAATACAGTTCCTTATAGAAAGTTTATACATACTTATTTTTGGTGAATTCTCCCTGCTCCCCCATCTTCCTGTTCTGCCATACCCCCAGTATGGATATATCTCCAATGACCCTCTATACACTCTCATATAGCACAGATTTGAGTGCCCTCCCAACCCTCTCTCTTAATGCTTTTTTCCAATCTCATGAGTCTCCTTCTGGTTTCCTGCACAAATCTTGGTGTACATACAATTTATCTAGGAAACTCAGCGAAGACAGATTCCCAGGATGCATACAGGGATTCTGTTCTAGCTGGTCTAGGGTTTGCCTTGGAATCTGTAATAAGCATGCACGTAGTTCAGGCCTAAGTAGTAAATGGCCGCACCTGGAGAAACACTGAATTGGGTCTTCATAATTAACCTAGATTTAATAGCCAATTGGCTGTCCAGCTTTCTCTTTCTTGGCAGCAGAGAATTAAACCGTCCTGAAACTTCATACTTTTTCTAATTCTCCGCTGTGAGTGATGTACCATTCTCCAAATAATGAGTTTTTGCTCCACTAAAAAGCAAACATATGATAGATATTTTTTAGGAGTAGCATGTGGATTTAGGTGTGGTTTCATAATGGATTTAATGGAGGCCAAAGCCACCTTGCACTGTCTTGCTTGGGCTTCTCATTAAATTTTCTGAGTCAGTTGTGAAATTATTGGGAGTTTGAGTCTACTTGGAGAGGCTGTTTATGCCATGGCTACAAGTTAGCTTCTCCTTATTCTTCCATCTCCCAAGCAGTTTAAATATCTACCAGCACTCTGATGAATGGAATTTTTCCTCCTGTGATTACAAATTCTAGCAGTTTTCATGCATTGTTTAATCTTAAAAATGTTGATTTCAAATTGTTGAGTGAGACTTCCAAAATTTTCAAGGTATATCACTTCCGTGTTCCTAGGGAGGAAGTCTTTAACTCAAATGATTGAGTGGCCCTTATTGAATAAATAGCTTAGAACTGGGAAAGATGAAAAGAATGGTACATTACCTCATTTGTGGTTAGCCTAAGAGCCAAAATTTATCTCTAAATGTGTATGATATTTTATTTTCAGTAATACACCTCAACACTGAACCCAAATTTGAAAAGCAAAAGTTTAAAATTTGTCACCTGACATTTCATATATTTAGGTTCTCTATATAGCTAACATAAGTTTTCACATTGTACAATACTCACAAAAAACAACTGAATGGAATTAAATGGAACAACTACTTATAAATAGGGTTGCACAGCCGGGGGAAGCCTTTTGTGATGGTGAATGAGCTGGACTCATTTCCATTCATAAGGCTCGAGGAAGAAGGTGTTATTAGCACAGCCTGGTGAGAGATGTGGGTCATGTCTCATCATATGCAGAAGTAGTTCTTGTATATACAATGTCAGCATCACCAGAGAACTCAGGTCCTGTCCTAGACTGGTTCAAGCAGAACCTGCATTTTTAAGAAAATCCAAGTTTGTTTGGATTCTTATTCTATTCTGAGAAACTCTCCTGCAGCTGTAGGGGTAAACAATTTGCTCAATTTGTGCTCTTCACTCAAGGAAAACAGGCACTTCTAAACTGTGATTTGGCAGGGAAGAAGTTGAAGGACAAATATATCAAGTTTAGCTTTTTCCCACATTCCAGTTTCCCCTTTATGCATCTGGGTGTGAAAGCTAACCAGAAGCCACAGGATGAGAGAGTAATTTGATGCAGTTCATGAAGTATAGAGCATGTAGAAGAGGGAAAGACAATGGAGGGGCAAACAGATTATTCAACATATCCATTTAAAACAAAGCACACATCAAACCCCACACACTAATAGTAGGAGATTTCAACACTCCTCTCTCACCAATGGACAGGTCAACCAGACAGAAACTTAACAAAGAAATACGAGAACTAACAGATGTAATGAATCAAATGGATTTAATAGACATCTATAGAACATTCCACCCAAACAGGAAAGAATATACCTTCTTCTCAGCATTTCATGGAACCTTCTCGAAAATTGATCACATACTTGGTAACAAAGCAAACATCCACAGATACAAAAAAGTTGGAGTAACCACCTGTGTCTTGTCAGATCACCATGGAGTAAAGTTAGAATGTAACAACAATTCCACCAACAAAAAGCCTGCAAACTCATGGAAACTGAACAGTCAACTACTGAACCACTCCTGGGTCAAG
>PVIU01028749.1:0-18525 GCA_004026605.1 Ondatra zibethicus
TCAACTCCAAATTGATCAAGGATTTCAACATAAGACCTGATACCTTCTGAAAGAGGAGAAAGTAGGGAATACATTTGAATGTATAGGCACAGAAAAATACTTTCTGACTGACTCTGTTAGCACAGGCATTAATATCATCAACTGGCAAATTGAACTTCCAGAAACTAGAAAACTTCTGTACAGAAAGGAATATCACTCCAGTGAAGAGGAAGCCTAGATAACAGGGAAAAAGCCTTTACCAGCTCTACATCAAAAGAGAAAATTAGTACCTAGAATATACAAATAGCTCAAAACAATAAATGAACAACCCAATTTAAAAGTGAGACATATAATTAAACATAGTTCACAAAAGATAAAATAGGAATGGCTGAAAATGATTTTTAAAACTCTTCAAAGACCTTAGTCATTGGAGAAATGCAAATGAAAACTGTTTTGAGATTTCATTTCACCGAATTCAGAATAGGTATGATTTTTAAAAAATGACTACAAATGCTAGCTTGGATTTGGAAGGAAAGAATGCTTATTAAGTTCTGGTGGAGGACAAATTGGTGTAGTTACTATGGAAATCAGTGTGAAGTTTCCTTAAAAGATTTGAAATCTATATGCCACATCATACGGCTATATCACTCTTGGACATATACCTAAGTAATTATGTGTCCTACAAAAAGACATGCATGTGCAGTCCTATTTATTGCTGCTCTATTCACAATGACAAGGAAATAGAAATAGCCTAGATAGAGCTCTATCATGATGAATGGGCAATTAAAATGTAGTATATTTATACTACATGACAGAATATTACATTTTTAGTAATGTAATGATCACAGGGAAATGTGTAGCTTTGGAAACAACCATTCTGAGTGAGGTAGCCCAAACCCAGCAGAAATGTTATATGCTTTCTCTCCTTTGTGGATATTAGCTTTGAATAGACAGACAAACAGACAGACAGACAGATAAATAGATAGATGATTGATAGGTAGATGTGTGTGTGTGTGATAAAGGTTTACATGTGCAGCTACAGAGTGACCCTTAAAAATTTGCCAGATGTAACTGAAATCAAAATGAGACACTTGGGCCAGTAAAATAGCTCAGCAGATGTAGTTGCTTGCCCACAAGTTTGAGAACCCAAGTTTGATACTTAGAATCTATACATTGGGAAAGGAAAGCCACTCACCTAGCTGTCCTCTGATCTGCCTGTGTGCACACTTGTACACACACACACACAGGGAGAAAGAGGATAGTAATGTCAAAATTTTGAAAAGTAATTAAAACACAAAACAGTCCCACACCAGTTTGGAATTATTATTAAAAAGGGTTATTTATTTGAGGGGGAAAAAACTTACAGAACGCTGTCCTAAACAACAGCCCCATACATTACCAGGAAAGGAGTCTAGTCACCGAACCAGAGTCTGAAGCAAGAGAGCAAGAGGATGTCTGTGGCTGCTTTTTAAAGAGAAAGAGACCATGTCCCAGTGGGCTGGTATCTCAAAAACTATTGGCTGAAGGAGTGGAAGGAGCTCCCGCAGCACCTCCCCCTTTTGTTTAAGTAAGAGAGTTCTAAACCTACTACAAAATTATATACAATAAGAACAAATATCCTATTCTAACTAGCTTGAGTCTTGTATAATAAATAACTTGGTCAAGTCATGAGAGAAAAGTAACTACATTTATCCAGTCTTCAACCCCATCAAAGACCCGAGAATGGAAATAATGTTACCTGAGTAATTAGGAAGTGCAACCAAACAACTTACAAAACATGCAGCAAATCACAGAGACAACTGGCTACCTGGGCAATCACCCAAAGTCACGTTTACAATGTTGAAGCAACCAACTTTGGCTAAGGCCTAGAATAATTGACAGATTATTTTTAAAGGCAAGAAAATTTTCAAAACCATTTTACCAGATCTTGGCAAGATTTAACAGTTCTGCTTATCCATTTCCGGATACTATGTATTTTGTCAGTAGTTGAGGTATGGGCAGTTCCTTGCCCAGAGACCATTTTTTTCAAGATGAAGACAAGCTCCAAGTGGAGTGTCTTTGATGCTCAACAATCTCTCAGGAATAGATCGGTGTGGCCAGGAATGATTGTGTCTCCCTACCACAGAACTGTAAGTTAGATTAAATGCCATTTTCTACTGCTCTTTGAAGAGGTTGAAGATTATCTATTTGTACAGAATATAATCTCTACGTGTCTAAAAAACCTGATTAGTATAACTATAAATATGACTACTAATCTATAATTCTTAATACCTATCTAACTTAAAGACTAAGACAATAAACAACTGTGCAATAAATGAGGACAATGACCTCCAAATGTAAACAATGTACAAGTATACACTGCAATATGGTAAATATATATCAATATATAAACAATATATAAGTATCTTAATCAGAGGTAGAATGTACATTGCAATATGGTAAATATATTTATATCAATACATAAAAATGTTTTAAACAGAGGTAGAAGCATGCATGCATACAATATTCAATATAATTTAACTTTGTATTCACATACAAGAATCTATGTCAATGTTATTATCTATAAACAATAACTCACAAATACCAATCTATTACCCCATCATCCAATTTTCTCTCTTTTTTCTTCAAAAAGATCCCCGAGCTTATAAAATTTCTCCCCCAACCTTCAACCGTATACCAACTATAATCAGCCCCTAAATGATATCCCTAAGTCTGAGGACAAACTGTGCTGAGAGAGGGGACATCATCCTCTAGAATTACCTCCAGCTGTCATGGGGGCAATGTTCTTTCTAGGGGATGCTGTGAAAGTAAAATGATGGTTAAATTTCAAGATCAATGTCTAGTAAAATTTCAAATAGTCGCTGAGTATTTTGTGCAGGTCTGGCCAGAATGTTGTAAAAGATGTGTACCATTTCAGCTAACTAAGTTGGAACCGTCTTGTGCAGTTGGTACCTGAAACAAGACTTGTAGCAGCACTATCAGTATCATGACATCATATCAACCAGGTGGAGTTGTTGTTATGGGGCCCCATCTTCTTCCTGGAAACTTCAAATATCAATGCAGGAAAAACTCATTTACATTGTGGAAAACTTAAACATTATTTATATAGACATATACAGTCATATATATTCAATGAAAGGCATGATAAAGACAAATATGGATATGAAGAAAAACAAAGATGTTTTCTAAATTCATTTTTCTTTCTGTCCTATATCATGGCTTTTGATATGAGACAGAAACTCAAGAAACTCTGGATTTTTCTCTTAACAACAAGCTTGGAATTAGAGAGGGACTGAGCCAGAGTCCAACTCCAAAACCAGCTCTATAACTTTAGAAATATAAACGTATATCTTTTATTTTTATACTTACAGAAGCTATTCGGTTTTCTTGATGATCATTATTGGGTAGTTATTTTTCCATCTGTCAGTATTAAAACATCCAGGGTCCCTTGAATTTTTCAAAGATGAGTGTTTTCCTGCAGGGATAAGAACAGAACCCTGCCCCCATCCTATATGTTTTTCTTACCACCTGTATGATTATCATCATTGTGAATGAGCTGTCATGTCTCCTTTCCAAGAGGTTTCTCCTCTTCAAACTGAACCTTTATTATTAATTTTGATGGTATCCACAATTTTTCTTCTCCTATGGAAACAAGAGCAAAACCCCTTTCCCCAAGGTAGCACATCTCCTGGCTTCCATTGAGATGTCAGCACATCCTTGAAATAAAGTAGTTGATTTTGTTCAGAAGATTTTCTATTATCCAATGTCTTTCTGCTGGTGTTGTCCCTTTCTCATTGGCATTAAGAAAATTCAAGGTTAATAAGGCATTATGTAATTTATTTCTGGGGACATTTTCCACCACTTTCTGTTTATTTAGAATATCTTTTATAGTTCAATTTGATCTTTCTATAACTGTTTGAACTGTAGGATTGTGAGGTGTACCTGTAACATGCTTAATATTATAATAAGCAAAAAACTGTTTCATTTTCCTAGAGACATAAGCTGGACCGTTATCTGTCTTTATTTGTGCAGGTATACCCATGATAGCCATAATTTATTTTTTATATATGTATATATTCTTTTATTTTTCATTCAAAAAAATTGACACTTCCTCCCTTTCTCCCAGTCCCCTCCCACTCCCCCACTAACCCTCCTCCCTCCCCCTGCTTCCTTAAGAGGGGGCAGGGTTCCCTGCCCTGTGGGAAGTCCAAGGCCCTCCCCCCTCCATCCTGGCCTAGGAAGGTGTGCATCCATATAGACTAGATTCCCAAAAAGCTAACACATGCAGAAGAGCTAGGTCCCAGTGCCATTATCATTGGCTTCTCAGTCAGCCCCAATTGACAGCCACATTCAGAGATTCCGGGTTGATCATATGCTCATTCAGTCCTGGTCCAGCTGGATTTGGTGAGCTCCCATGAGATCAAGCACACTGTCATGGTTGGTGGACCAGCCTCTCCCAGTACCGATTTCCTTGCTCATCTTTTCCCGCCTTCTGCTCTTCAACTGGACCTTGGGATACCAGTCCATTGCTCTGATGTGAATGTGGGTCTCTGTCTCTATCTCCATCCATCAGACGAAATTTCTATGGTGATGATCAAGATATTCATCAATGTGACTATGGGACAAGGCTAGATGAGGCACCTTCTCCTCTGCTGCTCAGGTACCTAGCAGGGGACATCCCCATGGACACCTGTGATCCCCTCTAGAGCTAAGACTTTTGCCAATTCTAAAATGACTCCCTTAATGTAGATAACTTATTCCCTTCTCCAATATCAACCCTTACACCATCTCCACCATCTCACTCCCCCAAGCTTTCCCCAGTCCATCTCTTCTCCCTTCTCCCTCCCTCTCTCCCTTTCACCCCACCCGCAACCCAACCTACACCCATATCCCCATTCACATGCCTACACCTTTTGCCCAGCGATCTAGTTTGCTTCAAATTTCCAGGAGGATTTATATATGTTTTTCTTTGGGTTCACCTTTCTATTTTGCTTCTCTAGGCTTGTGAGCTATAAGTTTAATGTTCTTTGTTTATGGCTAGGGTCCACTAATGAGTGAGTACATACCATAATCATCTTTTTGGGTTTGGGATATCGAACTAAGGATAATGTTTTCTATTTCCCTCCATTTGCATGCAAATTTAAGGATGCCATTGTTTTTCACCACTGAGTAGTATTCTAATGTCTATATATTCCACACTTTCTTGATGCATTCTTACATTGAGGGACAACTAGGTTGTTTCCAGGCTCTGGATATTACAAATAATGCTGCTATGAAAATAGTTGCACAAATGCTTTTGTAGTATGATTGGGCATCTCTTGGGTATATTCCCAAGAGTGGTATTGCTGGATCCTGAGGTAGGTTGATTCCCAATTTCCTGAAAAACCACCACACTGATATCCAAAGTGGTTGCACAAGTTTGCATTCCCACCAGCAATGGATGAGTGTTCCCCTTACTCCACATCCTCTCCAGCATAGGCTATCATTGGTGTTTTTGATTTTAGCCATTCTGACAGGTGTAAAATGGTATCTCAAAATTGTTTTGATTTGCATTTCCCTGATTGCTAAGGAACTTGAATATGACCTTCCTTAAATATCTTTTGGCCATTCGAACATCCTCTGTTGAGAATTCTCTATTCAGATCCTTACCCCATTTTTTAATTGGGTAATTTAGCATTTTAATGTCTAGTTTCTTGAGTTCTTTGTATATTTTGGATATCAGACCTTTGTCCAATGTGGGGTTAGTGAAGATCTTCTCCCATTCAGTAGGATGCCTTTTTGTCTTAATGACAGTGTCCTTTGTTTGACAGAAGCTTCTCAGTTTCAGGAGGTCCCATTTATTCATTGTTGCTCTTATTGTCTGTGCCACTGGTGGTTTTATATAGGAAGTGGTCTCCTGTGCCCATGAATTGCAGGCTACTTCCTACTTTCTGTTCTGTCAGGTTAAGTGTGGTCAGATTAATATTGAGGTCTTTAATCCATTTGGATTTGAGTTTTGTGCATGGAGATAGATAAGGATCTATTTTCATTCTCTTACAGGTTGACAGCCAGTTATGCCAGAACCATTTTTTAAAGGTGCTTTCTTTCTTCCATTATACACTTTTAGATTCTTTGTCAAATATGAGGTGTTCATAGGTGTGTGGATTAACATCTGGGTCTTCAATTTGATTCCAATGGTCAACATCTCTGTTTTCATGCCAATACCAAGCTGTTTTCATTACTGTAGCTCTGTAATAGAGTTTGAAGTCAGGGATGGTAATGCCTCCGGCAATTCCTTTATTGTATAGGATTGTTTTGGCTATCCCGGGCTTTTTGTTTTTCCATATAAACTTAGTTATTGATCTCTCAAGGTCTGTGAAGAATTTTGTTGGGATTTTGATGGGGATTGCATTGAATCTATAGATTGCCTTTGGTAGAATTGCAATTTTTACTATATTGATCCTACCAATCCAGGAGCATGGGAGCTCCTTCCATTTTCTGGTATCCTCTTCAATTTCTTTCTTCAAGGTCTTAAACTTCTTGTCAAATAGATCTTTTACTTCCTTGGCTAGTGTTACCCCAAGATACTTTATGCTATTTGTGGCTATCATAAAAGGTGATATTTCTCTGATTTCCCTCCCTGTTTCTTTATCCTTTGTGTACAGGAGGGCTACTGATTTTTTTGAGTTGATCTTGTATCCTGCCACATCACTGAAGGTATTTATCAGCTATAGAAGTTCTTTAGTAGAGTTTTTGGGGTCACTTATGTACACTATCATATCATCTGCACATAACAAAAGTTTGACTTCTTCCTTTCCAGTTCGAATTCCCATGATCTCCTTATACAGTCTTATAGCTACTGCTAGAACTTCAAGCACTATATTGAAGAGATATGGAGAGAGTGGACAGCCTTGTCTTGTTCCTGATTTTAGTGGAATGGCTTTGAGTTTCTCTCCATTTAATTTGATGTTAGCTGTCGGCTTGCTGTATATTGCTTTTATTATATTTAGATATGATCCTTGTATCCCTAATCTCTCCAAGACCTTTATCATAAAGGGGTTTTGAATTTTGTCTAATGCTTTTTCAGCATATAATGAAATTATCATATGGGTTTTTTTCTTTCAGTTTATTTATATGATGGATTACATTGATAAATTTCCATATGTTGAACCAGCCCTGCATCTCTGGGATGAAGCCTACTTGATCATAATGGATGATTTTTTTGATGTGTTCTTGGATTCTGTTGGCCAGTATTTTATTGAGAATTTTTGCATTGATGTTCATGAGTGAGATTGGTCTGTAATTCTCTTTCATGGTTGTGTCTTTGTGTGGTTTTGGTATCAGGGTAACTGTAGCTTCATAAAAAGAGTTTGGCAATGACCCTTCTGTTTCTATTGTGCAAAACACATTAAGGAGTATAGGTATTAGCTCTTCTTGGACGTTCTGGTAGAATTCTGCATTAAAACCATCTGGTCCTGGGATTTTTTGGTTGGGAGGTTTTGATGACAGCTTCTATTTCCTCGTGACTTATAGTTCTATATAAATTGTTTACTTGGTCTTGTTTTAATTTCGGTATATGGTATTTATCTAAAAAACTGTCCATTTCTTTTACATTTTCCAATTTTGTGGCATACAGGCTTTTGTAGTAAGACCGAACGATTCCCTAAATTTCCTCAGTGTCTGTTGTTATGCCCCCGATTTCATTCCTGATCCTGTTAATATGAGTGTTGTCTCTTCACTTTTGATTAGTTTGGATAGGGGTTTGTCGATCTTGTTGATTTTCTCAAGGAACCAGCTCTTTGTTTCATTGATACTTTGGATTGTTTCTGTGTCTCTAATTTGTTGATTTCAGCCCTCAGTTTGATTATTTCCAGTCTTCTACTTCCCCTGGGTGAGTTTGCTTCTTTTTTTTTCTAGAGCTTTTAGGTTTGCTGTTAAGACTCTAATGTTTGCTTTCTCCATTTTCTTTATGTGAGCACTAAGTGCTATGAACTTTCCTCTTAGCACTGCTTTCATAGTGTCCCATAGTTTGGGGGATGTCGTGTCTTTATTTTTGTTGAATTCAAGGAAGACTTTAATTTTTTTCTTTATTTCTTCCTTGACCCAGGAGTGGTTCAGTAGTTGACTGTTCAGTTTCCATGAGTTTGTAGGCTTTCTGGGGGTGGAATTGTTGTTAAATTCTAACTTTACTCCATGATGATCCTATAAGACACAGGTGGTTACTCCAATTTTTTTGTATCTGTGGATGTTTGCTTTGTTACCCAGTATGTGTTCATATTTTGAGAAGGTTCCATGAGATGCTGTGAAGAAAGTATATTCTTTCCTTTTTGGGTGGAATGTTCTATAGATGTCTATTAAGTCCATTTGGTTCATTACATCTGTTAGTTCTCTTATTTCTCTGTTAAGTTTCTTCCTGGTTGACCTTTCCATTGGTGAGTGAGGAGTGTTGAAATCTCCTATTAGTGTGTGGGGTTTGATGTGTGCTTTGAGTTCTAGTAATGTTTCTTTAACATAAGTGGGTGCTTTTATATTAGGGGCATATATATTCAGGATTGAGACTTCATCCTGATGGATTATTCCATTTAAGGGTATAAAGTATCCATCTCCATCTCTTCTGATTGATTTTAGTTTGAAGTTGATTTTGTTCGATATTAGTATGGCCACACCCGCTTGTTTCTTCGGGCCATTTGATTGAAAATTTTTTCCCAACCCTTTCCTCTGAGATAATGTCTGTCTTTGTGGTTGAGGTGTGTTTCTTGTAAAGAAGAGAATGTTGGATCCTGTTTTCGTATCCATTCTCTTAACCTGTGCTTTTTTATAGGTAAATTGAGTCCTTTGCTATTAAGTGATATTAATGACCAGAGGTTATTAACTGCGGTTATTTTTTTTTAGGGTTGTAGAGTTTGTGTGTTTCCCTTATTTGAGTTGTGCCAGTGGAGAGCTGTTAGATGTCTGTGTTATTAAGGTGTTGTTTGCTTCCTTTAGTTGTGGTTTTCATTCTAGTGCTTTCTGTAAGGCTGGGTTTATGGCTATGTATTGCTTAAATTTGTTATTAGTCCTGAAATATCTTGTTTTCTCTATCGATGGTGAATGAAAGCTGGGTATAGTAGTCTGGGCTTGCATCCATGCTCTCTCAGTGTCTGCAGCACATCTATCCAAAACCTTCTGGCTTTCATGGTTTCCATAGAGAAGTCAGGTGTAATTCTGATAGGTTTACCTTTATATGTTACTTGACCTTTTTCCTTTGCAGCTCTTAGTATTCTTTCTTTATTTGGTATGTTTAGTGTTTTGATTATTATATGGTAAGGGGATTTTTTTTTGATCCAGTCTATTTGGTGTTTTGTATGCTTCTTGTACCTTCATAGGAATATTCTTCTTTAGGTTGGGAAAGTTTTCTTCTATCATCTCGTTGAATATATTTTCTGGGCCTTTGAGCTGTAATTCTTCCTCTCCTTCTACCCGTATTGTTCTTAGGTTTGGCCTTTTTATGGTGTCCCAGATTTCCTGGGTGTTTTGTGTTAAGAATTTGTTGGATTTGTTGTTTTCTTTGATCAATGAGTTTATTTTCTCTATCTTATCTTCAGTGTCTGAGATTCTTTCTTCTATCTCTTGTATTCTGTTGGTTATACTTGTCTCTGCAGTTCCTGCTCGTTTACCCAGATTTTCCATCTCCAGCCTTCCCTCGGTTTGTGTTTTCTTCATTGCCTCCATTTCAGTTTTTAAGTCTTGAGCGGTTTCCATTACCTGTTTGATTGGTTTTTCTTGGTTTTCTAGGGTATCTTTGAGGAATTTATTCATTTCTTCTAACTTTTGTTAGTTTTCTCATTCCTTTCTTCAAAGGAGTTTTTCACCTCTTCTTTAAAGGTCTCTATCACTTTCATAATGTTATGTTTAAAGTCAATTTCTTCTACTTCTTCTGTGTTAGGTTGCTCAGGTTTTCCTGCTGCATACTCGCTGTTTTCTGGTGTTATCATGTTGCTTTTCAGGTTGTTGGAGGAATTCCTGGATTGGCGCCTGCCCATCTCTTCCTTTGATTTCAGTCAGGCGAGTCTCAGTGGGTGGGGACCTCCCAGGAAGGCTTGCACACACTCACCCCTCTGGATAGCTGATCTCAATGCAAGAAGAGGAAGTCCCATCTGGACCTCCTATTTGTCTGGCCCTCCTATCTCAGCACAGTAAGAAAGAGTCCTGGTGGCCCAAGGAACCACAGAGGAAAGGGCAAACTTGGCGGGAGGGGGTACAGGGTCATGTGGAACAAAGAGGCCCACTGCAGCAGGCTCCCTCAGGGACCTTCCTGCCAGATACGCACAAACTTACCAGTCTGCATCTCTGATCTCAGCACAGGAAGAGAGAGTCCTGGTGTTCCAAGGACCCACAGAGGAAAGGGCAAACATGTGGGGGGGGGTACGGGGTCGTGTGGAACACAGAGGTCCACTGCAGCAGGCTCACTCAGGGACCTTACCGCCAGGTGCACACAACCTTACCATTCTGCACCTCCGATCTCAGCACAGGAAGAGAGAGTCCTGGTCTTCCAAGGACCCACAAAGGAAAGGGAAAACTTGCAGGGGGGTGCAGGGTCATATGGAACAACGAGGCCCACTGCAGCAGGCTCACCCGGGGACCTTCCCGCCAGGTGAGCACAATCTTACCAGTCTGCACCTCAAATCTCAGCACAGGAAATGAGAGTCCTGGTGTTCCAAGAACCCACAGAGCAAAGGCAATAGCCATAACTTCTAATAAATGTACGATTACTGAATCAGCCTTTTCTGAGCTTAAAGCAGTTGCCCACTGAAAGCCTGAATAAGTGTCAATGGTATGATGTACATATTTTAATTTTCCAAATTCTGCAAAGTGAAACACATCCATCTTCCAGATTTCATTCCTTTGAGTACCCTTCAAGTTGGTCCCTGCAGGTAGTGGTGTTTTGTTATATAAAGAGCAAGTAGGGCATCTCTTTATAATCTCCTTAGCTCGTTGCCATGTAATGGAAAACTCTTTCTTTAAACCTTTGCTATTGACATGATTTTTTAATGAAATTCTGAGGCCTGCAACATGCGTCCAATCAATAATTGATCAATTTCTGCATTACCTTGTGCCAGAGGACCTGGCAGACCCACATGGGATTGGATGTGTGTTATGTACATCGAACAAAGCCTATTCCTGATTATGTTTTGTACCTGTATGAACAATGAAGTCAATTCTGTATCATCTGGTATAAATTCAGCAGTTTCAATATGCAACATAACTCTTTCTGCATATTGTGAATCTGTAACTATATTAAGAGTTTCTTTAAAATCCCTAAGCACCATAAGAATGGCATATAATTCTGCCATCTGGACAGAAGTATAAGGGCTTTGTTTCACCTTACTCAATTCGTCTGATTTGTAACCTGCCTTCCCTGATTTATTAGCATCAGTATAAAATGTACAGGCTCCAGTTATTGGAGCATCACATACAATTCGAGGAAGAATCCAAGAAATTCTTCATAAGGCTAAGTCTACTGCTTTTGGGATAGTTGCTATTAATTTCTCCCAGAAAATTAACACAAGCACTTTGCCATGGTTCGTTGTCTTCCCATAACCTTTTTATGTCATCAGTAGTTAAAGGCACTGTAATTTCTGCTGGGTCTATACCTGCTAGTTGACAAAGTCTCAGTTTACCTTTTATAATTAATTCAGAGGCTTTTTCTACATAAGTTTTTAATTTTTTACTTGGTTTGTGTGATAAAAGGATCCATTCTAAAATAATATCTTCCTTCTGCATTAAAATTCCCATAGGAGAAATTCTGGAATGCAATATGACTAGAATACAACTAAGATTTTGATTCACCCTATCCACATGTGCCTCCTGTAATTTTTCCTCAACCATTGTCAGTTCCTTTTCTGCTTCAGCTGTTAATTCTCTGGGACAATTCAAGTCGTTATCACCATCTAAGATTTGGTTTAAATGAATTATTAGATCAGGTGTTATCCCAACAGCCAGTCGTACACTGGAAATGTCTCCTAAGAATCTTTGAAAGTCATTAAGAGTCCATAACCGGTCTCTCCTAATTTGTGCCTTTTGTGTCCTAATTTTCTGTAAACCTATTCTGTAACCTAGGTAATTAACAGAATCTCCTCTTTGAATCTTTTCAGGAGCAATTTGTAGTCCTCATTTAGGCAAAACTATCTTTACTTCCTCAAACATTCTTTCTAAAGTATTTATGTTTGAATCAGATAGCAAAATGTGATCCATGTAATGGTAAATTATAGACTTAGGGAATTGCTTATGTATTATTTCC
The DNA here is from genome assembly GCA_004026605.1 of Ondatra zibethicus. Taxonomy (NCBI): domain Eukaryota; kingdom Metazoa; phylum Chordata; class Mammalia; order Rodentia; family Cricetidae; genus Ondatra; species Ondatra zibethicus. The sequence continues at coordinate 12,239 of PVIU01028749.1, forward strand.
AATGGCTGACTTACAACGTATTGAAACAGGTTGGAGCTATTGAGCATTCCGTGTGGTAGGATAGTCCACTAGTATCTCTTAGTAGGCTGAGAATTATTATAAGTATGCACTGTGGAGGCAAATTTTTCTCTGTCCTTTTCTTGTAAAGGTATAGTGAAGAAGCAATCCTTTAAATCAATAACATAAGAGGCCATCCTTTGGGTAACACAGAAGGCAGAGGAATTCCAGGCTGTAGAGGGCCCATAGGTTGAATTACCTTGTTGACAGCCCTTAGATCTGTCACCATTCTCCATTTACCAGATTTCTTTTTTACAACAAACACAGGAGAATTCCAAGGGCTAGTCGACTCCTCAATATGTTGAGCATCTAATTGCTCCTGTACCAATTGTTCTAAAGCCTGCAATTTATCTTCAGCTAGAAGCCATTGCTTAACCCATATTGGCTTCTCAGTTAGCCATTTTAAAGGTAGGGCTGTTGTTACCTCTAAAAGTTTGTTAGTTGCTTTATGTTCTTGTACAGCCTGAATGGCTGGTGACCTTTGTGCATAGTACCTTATTACATACTTCCCAGAATTATGAGTTCCTGGGATTGCAGGAGTGTTAATCTGGGTATTCCATTGTTGTAGCAGGTGACGGCCCCATAAATTTATTGCAATATCAGCTACATATGGCCTTAGCTTTCCTCTTTGACATTCTGGCCCAATATAGTTATCCCATCTCGTGCTTTGTTTAACTCGAGATATGGTTCCAATTCCTAGTAATTGAATATCTGCCTCTTAAAGAGGCCAATTTGGATGCCAAGATTCTGGAGTCAAGATAGTCACATCTGCGCCTATGTCTATCAAGCCAACAATCACAATTCCATTTATATGCACTCTCAGCTTTGGTCTCTGATCATTTATAGAAGTTTGCCAAAATATACAGTTCTTATTTCCTATTTGCATTTCTGACTTATCCTCCAAATTTGAGCCATCATTTAGAACCTTATGATCTTGCACAGAAGGTTCTAGAGTTTTTAATTTTCCTGGTGTGACATGTCCTCCATGGTTACTGGGAACACCTGGGCCAATTTTGGCTTGGAGGCCTGTGAGGGGCCCCTCAAGGAGTTTCCTGATGGTATTGGGATGCCTTGTCTGTCTGTTGTTGATCTGCATTCATTGGTCCAATGTTATCCTTTAAAACACCTCCTACATATTCCTGAAGTCCAAGGTTTCCTATTCCTGCCATTCCCAGATGAAGTCTTATTCCTAGAAATTCCTTGCCTGTAATCCCTTTTCAGGTGTCCTAATTTACCACAATTAAAACTTTTGGCAGTTTGATGTCTCCTCATTGCTTTGGAAATCACTTCTCCTACCCAAGATTCATCATCATAGTTAAAGATCTGAAAAATTCATGGTATGCTGGATCCATTCATCCATAGGTGCTAATCTAGACCTTAAAGGCCCAATTATCTTTTTACATTCTAAGTTTGCATTTTCAAAAGCCAGCAATTCAAGAATTAGTTGTCTAACTTCTGGGTCTGTTACTCCTATGTTCAGAACCTTAATTAATCTTTGTAAAAAGTCAGTATAGGGTTCTCCCTGTCCCTGCCTAACCCTGGTATATGACTCTATCTTTTTCCCTAATTCTGGTATTCTATCCTAGGCATTCAAGACTGCTTTGTGGTATAGGGACAATACGTCTTCATCATAAAGAGCTTGGACCTGAAGATCAGTGTACACTCCTACACCAAGAATTTGATCCTGTGAAACCTCCACACCCTTTGCTCTTCCTTGCTGTTCCATATGTTTGGATTCTTCTCTGAAACAAACTCCAAACATCAAGGAGGGTCCATCTTCTAACACCACTGATGCTAACTGGGAGAAATCAAAGGACATAGCCCTGACATTAGAAGCCCAAGTCCTTATCATTTCCTTAACAAATGTAGAGTACAAGCCATAAGTAACAACAGCGTGCTTAATTTCCTTCAAATCATTCAGTCCTATCGGTGTCCATCTACCCTCTTTGGGCTTTGAGCCTTTAGAAGTTGATGCTTTGTCAGAATAAATTACAGGGTATGTCGCTAAAACCCTGGGTAAACCAATTCTGACAGCTGGTGGTGGCATTGTATCCTGCCCTTGTGTCTTCTCACCCGGTTCATCAGCTCCAATAATTTTCTCAATCATTTCAAATCTCTTAATCATAATCTCTTGTAAAGCCTGAATCTCTTGACCTGCAAATGTTTCTAGTGATTTCCTTACAGTATCAATTTTCTGGTCCCCATGCTGCACCTGTGATTCCAAGATCTTAATGTTTCCTTTAAAAATAACATTTCCTCCTTGAATTGCCCCCGGATATCATGTAAGTTGCCATCCTAGAGGTATATTCTGTTTGTTACCTTATCAAAACTCTGTGATAACTTCTGAAAGTAAAATTCAACAGCCTGGACCCTCTCAGGTAAGTTCCTAGTACCCTTAGATATGGAGTCAGTTTTGCCTATCATGGTATTAATCCTATCAATTAGTGCCATATACTTCCATAATGATATAATATGAAGAAGAAAATTGAAACCTAATAACCAGGAAATTGAGGTATCTCCTTAGGCATATAGGCCTCTTGTGATTTCAGCAAAAACCATGGCTAGAGTCCCATTAAAAACAAACATGCCATTATACCTGTTAACCATCAGATGGTGGTCTTTCTGAGTCGCGACTGGAATCAATGGAATGGTGTCAGGATAGATCCTGTGGTACTCGAGAGGTTAGATGTACACAGAGGAAGAAAACCCAGAGTCCAGGCACAAAGAACAAAAATCCAGGGAGCTTCCAGTGGCTGATAAACAGCACACCTCACTCCAAGTACCCGCCCTGCTCCAACCCAATGCAGGGGGTCATGACACAGCTGCTGTGAGAAAGGCCTACTGAGTGCCCAGCATCCCTATGCTGCTTCCGCTGGGACAAAGGGTCACAGTGCAAACTCAAACGCTGTGGCAGGGATTTCAAACAGCGCTTCCACCAGATGTGGCAATGGCTTGCTTTCTGACTCACACTGCCCAAGCGCTGTGCTTCCAATGGGGGATTTAAAACCTACTCAGAAAAGATCAAGCCAGGTGGGCAGAGATTGTTTGGGCCCATGGATTCCGGAAGGTATGGAGTTTTTAACTGCTGACTCCACACACCACCGGCTGTGGCTAGGGGAGGGCTTGTGCAAAGCCGAGCTGGTGGCAGGCAGCTGAGTCGGTGGCAGGCAGCTGAGTTGGGGGATGGGGGGTTCTAAAACCAAATGTTGGGTGCCAGATAAAGCACAAAACAATCCCACACCAGTTTAGAATTATTATTAAAAGGGTTATTTATTTGAGGGGAAAAAACTTACAGAACACCATCCTAGACAACAGCCCTATACACTATCAGGAAAGGAGTCTAGTCACCAAACTGGAGTCTGAAGCAAGAGCGCAAGAGGAGGGCTGCTTCTGCTTTTTAAAGAGAAAGACAGCATGCCCCAGTGGGCTGGTATCTCAAAGGCTATTGGCTGAAGGAGCAGCAAGTAATATTTACAGTATCCTGTTATTGACCCTTGAAGAGATGTTAATTACTGCTAGATAAATAGCCAAAAAGAAGTTGATAAAGTTATTCAAAGTAGGCAATGTTTCTGCACAAGGAAGTCTGCTTTCTGTTCACTCACTTCCTTTTTTATGAGAGTTTGTATTTTTATGGTGCATAACAAGTACTTCTCAGCTGAGAAGATATGTTGTACAAAGACTCCTGTATGTACACGAGTATGGCACACTGATGGCTGTTACACTTGCTAAGCTCCTCTGAGAATACTTTCTCCATTTTGAGTTGATAGCTGAAACAATAATTCAAAACCTCTTAACAAAAGTATATTTTTGTTTTATCAATATTTCACATGCCTCATGTGTTATCAGGAAGAAAAACCTACTGCCTGACATTTCTAGTGCTTCCTGAGTTTATCTTGCTCAGAAATAATAGAGAAAAGAAATACTGTATCAAACATTGAAAAATAAAGATTTGTTGAATCTATCCTTTGAAAGATATAAATATAAAAGCAAATAATAGAAATAATTTTAAGAGACCTATTTGGGGATCTACTTTCTAAAATTGCGTATGTTATTTAATTTCACTTTTTATCAGTTGTTCATTTGGGGTCAAACTTTCCACAGTTCGATAATAGAACTTGCCACTCTATTTTCAGAGTCACAGATGGTAGAAATCGTTTCACAAGTAAACCATTTTATTTGAGTGGAACTGAATTAGCTTTTCCAACCAACAATTTTCAAACACAATGACAGAAATGAAATACACCCTTCCATACCTTAGTGATGTGGTGCTGGGGGAATCATGCCATCACTCACAATTACAGTCCCCTCTGCAAAATGAAGACCCCAATGCCTCTGCTGCAGTATTGCAAGGATTAAATTACACAACACCTTCCTCTAAAAGCATGCACAGGTGGCCTGGCACACCAAGCTCCTCCCAGGCTACTTACATCCCAACATCCCTGAACAACAGTGTCAAAAATTGCCAATACCCAGGACCTACAAAAGTCAATTAGATCATCATCTTGGCCAAGGCACTTTTCAAAGCTCCCTGGGGATTCGTGTCAGCTGACTAACACTGTACCAGTGCCCATCATGTCCTCCAGCATGACAGTACTGACATTTTTATTGATAAATCACCGATGAGCAAGTAAACAATCAGAGGAGTAATCTACAGAAAGTGGCACACATGTACCCCATTCATGTTTGACTCAAGAAACAAGATCTTCCTGTACTAACCTGCTCAAATGCCACCTCTCCAGCCTCTAGCTGTGTGGTGGGTGGGAGTGACATTTTAAGAGAATAGGAGTGGGAAGAGAGGAATTTATATTTTCAAAGTGAAAAATCTGCCATTGTTTTGAATTAGCACATAAAATGAAAAAACAAACAGACATGCCTCCAATGTGTGACTGCAGATCAGAATCAATTTTTTTCCCATAAACAAGATACCTAGTTTTTAGGTGTCCATTCACTTCTGACTTACTTGAAATTCCCAAATACCCTTTACTTAACATTTTTCCACAATATCTAACAATACTTAGATAGATGATGATGATGAAGAAGATGATGATGATGATGAAGATAGATAGATAGATAGATAGATAGATAGATAGATAGATAGATAGATAGATAGATAGATAGATGGATGGATGATGGGTAGGTAGGTAGATAGATAGACAACATACATTATATATATTTATATTATATATTGACTATAATTTGCAGGAAAATATCTCTTACATCCCAGATTTTATTTATGTCATTGAATTTTCTTTGTAAACATTATAAAACAAGAGTCACACCCTTACAGCACAGTGTTTATAAAATAGAGGTTATGCCATGAATCAAAAGAATGCACAGTAAGAAGAAAACAAGCTAGAGGAAAAGTGAAATATTTTGAAACCAATTATTTAAAAAGGAAGAAAAAGTGCTCTACTCAATAACAGAACTTTCCACACATGAGGCATTATTTCCCATACGTTGGCCTACTTTAATTAAAATGAATTTTTCTTCTGGTATGACTGGCTCTTCCAAAATGTTCTCTCTGACCATTCCTTGGAGATTCCCATTGTTCACACTGGTATCTAATTCTCTGTAGGACTCTGATGCCTTTCTTTAATAATTGTGTTCTGCAGGCTGTTTTCTAGCCTGCAGCATTTCCTCAGAATCTAAGTGAACTTGTAACAATTTAAGATAAAGCCTTTCCTCTTTTTATCTCTACTTTCTTTACTCTGACCAAAAATCTTGTTTACTCCTAGGGGCTACAAGAAATTATCCCTTCCTGTTGTTTGTAGGAGAAACCACGTGTGCACTGTGTAACTATAAGCAGTTCAGCATGTCACTCTTCTAGTAAAAGTTGCATTTGACCTAACCACAAGCAGCCTGGACACAGTTCAAAGTTCTGCTGCTACATTATGTGTAAAGCTTAAGCCAGGCAACTTCACCAATGTGAACTTTCCACAATACCTTACCAGAGTCCATGTCAGCCATTTCCTCTCCATCATTAATGGTTTTAAAAATCTGAAAAATGTTAACCAATTATTCGGCTTCTCTAGGCTTGTGAGCTAAGTGCTTAGTGACCTTTATTTTATAGCTAGGGTCCACTAATGAGTGAGTACATACCATAATCATCTTTCTGGGTTTGGGTTACCTCACTCAGGATAGCGTTTTCTATTTCCATCCATTTGCATGCAAACTTCAAGATGTCCTTGTTTTTTACCGCTGAGTAGTATTCTAATGAGTATATAATCCAC
>PVIU01028750.1:0-18507 GCA_004026605.1 Ondatra zibethicus
GGGGGGGTAGTGGGAGGGGACCGGGAGAAGGGGAAGAAAGGAAAAAAAAATTTTATTTCTTTAATTATGTTCTTGAATGGAAAAAATAAAACAAAACAATGTATGGAAAAAATTAAAAAAAAAAAGAAAACAGACTTCGAATGTTTCCCCACCCTCAGTCCTCAGCACTTAAGTGTAAAGTAAGTGCAAACGGATTAGATTGTATGCAAATGTTTGATTTCAAAAATTGCTTTTTGAGCTGCCGACTAGACTTTCATTAAAAAAAAAAAAATGTTAAATGAATCTTGGCTTAAGTTTAGGCCAGAATTTTTGAAAGTTCTGAAATAGCCCTACACATGTTTCTTCTTTATTTGTATTTTCAGCATTGATTATAAAATGATATTGTTGATCACTCTAAAAATTTCTGACGCTGCCTCGAGTTAAATATTCAGCCCCAATTTAATACTTTCTGTAACATTAAACATGCAATCTACCACATTAGCATGAAAAGTTGCTTTTCCCTCTCAAAAATACTCAATATTTGGTTTGGTTCTTGGTGCACCAAGAAGTGGTTTTAGTACTAATGTTTGATTTGTATACCTATTTAATATCATTATTTACCTATGGTTATAAAAAAAGTTTCTGGGTAAAGGAATCAGAATTGGCAAAGGTTCCCGAAGTCCTATTTAAACATTCTCCTTCCCCCAGATCTGTTGAAGCTTGCAAAGCTCCCCTAAAGGATCAGGGATCAGAATCCTATAACTCAGGATCCCTGAGTTACATTCACTCAAGATTTCACTGCACCCCAGGCTGTAAGTCTGTTCTCTGTGCTAAATACCATTTCAAATCATTCAGAGATAAACAGCTTGATATAACACATCAGGGGCTGTAAAAGGGTCAAAATTTCAAGCCAAGTAGTGTTTATAGCATGAACCACCACCACCTGCAATTTTGACAAGAAGAGTCAATTCTTATACTTCCAGAATAAGAAGAAATTCTTAAAACTAAAGTTGTCATTGTAATTAAAGTTCTGGCATTTAAGAGAAGAATCGATCTAAATGTTTCACCATCTAAATTTATTTTCCATTTAGTCACTATAAAATTGAAGCCCAGACCACTTGCACTCAATTCTTGTTTCTTCCACAGCTTCATTGAAGTAGTGTTCTCATGAGCCCATGGCTCTCAGAGACTTCACCTTTTCAGAGCCTAAATCATTAATAAAACACAAAGATTGTTTAACCACCTTAACAAAAATGAAGTGCTTTTTACATTTTTGTTTTATTATTTTATTTTTTTTTCCGTAAGACAGTCTAGATTGACCTTGAACTTACTCTGTAGTTCAGGCTGGCTTCCACATCATGAAGATCTTCCTACTTTAGCCCCTCAAGTGCCAGAGCTACAGCAAGAGTCACCTCTCCTAGCAAGTCTAAGAATTTTAAAGCCAGAGGCAGTTACATAGTCCTTGAAATAGTTATCCAAAGCCAAATAGTCTGATCTGTATATTTCAAAAACAAAGGGCTAACATTAATCATAAACCACAGCAGAGATATAATTGTTATCTCATAAAAGACAAGTAACTGCATGTAGTTCATAAGGTAGGCATCATGGATTGAAAGAGATGGAGACAGAGAGTTGTATAATTTGTTTTGAACTAAAACAAACTGAAACTAGGTTTGAATGTGGCTCTGAACTCACTGGGACTGGACCTCCTGGGTGTTATCAAATGACAGATAAGAAGTGGAACTGAGTAGTCTACAAAACTGAACCTCAGTCAACAAAGTTCCTTGAACTCCAGAATGCCTAAAAGGCATCATTATATTAGGCCCATTATATTAGGTACAATATTCTCACAAAAATATTGACATTGTTTTAAAGAATTTATTTGGGTTTTAACAGACCTTCATGATATTAGGATCACACTCCAAATCCTTACTGTGAACATTGAACGAGTTTCAGGACACCCATTCTTTAATGACAAGAATCCTAGATGTGGTCACTGCCTTTCCATGCCCTCAATCCTCAACTCTCCACACAACTCCACTTACCACTGGGTTCCAACCTGTCTTTGAATAATCATTAAGTTCCAGGTATTTTAATAACCTGTCATTAGTTCATATGAACTTAATACTTCTCCTTTCCTCAATAAGGCATGACTCAGAGAATGTGGCAGTCCACGATGATAATAGCTAAAGCAAGGAAAAATATGGGGATTTGAGATCAGGTTCCAACTGTCTGGAAAGCCCACTCAACCACTATGTGGTAGGCTATAGTAGCTCAAGTTTAAGACTGAAAAGTCTGCTCATCCTAGAATATAGCTATGTATCTCAACCCACACAACATTCATAGTAAACAAAATTACTCCTGTGGTTCTTGGCATGTACAATAAAGCGTGGGCTCATTGGAATTCCCTGGCCCTCTTTCTAGTAAAGGAGGGAGTATGCTTCAATCTGTAAAGTATAGCAAAAAGCCATAAGGAACTAGACGAGCAGAGAGTCAAACAGGATGAAATATCTCAACATAAATGGTGTGATGTTTTCCAGTGATATAGGAAGATTTGTATCTCTTTCAGATAACTAGACTATCATAGGGACATGTGCAACAAAGTTTGTCATGTGTATGGATGTGCATCTTACCTAGAGAAACGAGTCTCCTTTCTTGGTTAGTAATGAGGTATCTTTTTGATACCTGATAATTTTGAAATGGTGGCTCTACCTCTTTCTAAATGCATGTGCCTTTCCCAGGTTTCCTCCCTGTATTTTCAAACTCTATTGACACTGCTTTATAGAGAATGCTAGGCCAAGGTCCACAGATATTACTACTAAATCATTTGCCTCTAACTGCTTGTCAGCATCATGTACAGAATTTCTCTTTAGATCCTCCAGTGGGGATTCACGTGGGTCAGTCTACACATTGGCTGGCAAGTATGTTATTCCTGCCAAATTATGCAGTTGAGATGTGAACATTAATTTATCTCAGCAGACATGTGTCTATGAGGCTTAACAAAACAGCCATATGCTACTCGAGTAAGTAGTATTACCAAGAAAGTGTTTAGCACCAGAAACCATGAGAGATCTTTTGACAAGGACCATGTACATGGCCTTCACTCTATTTTTAGGAGCATGCTATTTGCTCTTATGGTCTTCTGTCTTTAACATAGATTCTGCAATGCTTTGAGTCAGCTTAAGGTTTTCTCCTTGTCTTTCTTGAATGTTGATGATACACATTGTACAGATATGACTTTCTGCACATAGATTCCCCAACTCTACATAAGGCTTGGCATGGGGAAGGGGGAGATGAATCTTGAGTTAGGGTCCCCGAGGTAAGGATCAGCCTCACAAAATGTTAATGTGATGCTAAGCTTGCCTTTCTCGGGGCTGGTTGTATATGTTTTATAAATAAAATGTATTGTACCATGAATTTAATACATACAGAACATTGAGAAATGTGGAACAGTGAGGTGACAGAAAACCTTCAATTGGACTATCTCCAAAGGAGGACATACATTTTTGTGCATTTGTTACTGTAACACTTTCATGTATACTTTTCAGTATAATGTGGTAATTAACATATTACTCACTTTATTTCTGCCTGAAAGTGATGCATCTTCCCCCTCACAATTATAAGTTACTTTAAACAAAATGCCAATGGTTACTGCAATAAAAATTTATAACAAAAATATTTTCATAGCTTATTTCCAATATTTTGCTAAAATAAATATAAGTGTAACCAAGAGTACTGTTCCTAGTTGTGTATGTAGCTTTTCATAAATATTTGCTGTTTTGAGGCATGCGGGGCTTTGTGTAAAATAAAAGTATTATGATAACTACATTGTGTATCATCTCTAAAATATGTAAATGTGAAATATCGTCATCAAATGTGCTTAGGGTTACAGATTCTAGAGATACAGTGCATGAAACTCAAGCTGAGCTTCTGCCTATAACAGCTTCTGCATGTTTGATTGTATTTTTTGTTCACCTAAAAGTAGAAAGGTCATAGCACCTTCCTAGACTTTTATAAGTATTAAATGACTCAGTGATTAAAATATAGCAGGCATCTGATAAACTTTTTCAGTTATTTAATTTATAATAGAAGTGCAATATTACATAATATAGATATATCACAATTTATTTTATTCTTAAAAATTGATGCTGCCATCTCTCATGGTTTATTTTATAAAAACTGCAGCATACAACCTTGAAAGGACATTTTACCCAAGTGAATATCTTATACTGAAATTTATAAAAAATTATATTGCTGGGTCATAACATCATAATTTTAAAGTTTGACAAAAATTTCTTTTAATGATCACACCAATTTTTCTATGACCTTAATAGATATGATGATGTTTTTAGTCCTATATGATTTATTTATTTACTAGGTAATAAATGTACTATAATTTACATTCTTCTGATCCTTTTATGGTGCTAAAATATTCATAAGCTGTTAAGCCATTTAAAAAAATTCTTAAAATTTCCTGGGAACTTCAGATTTAGGTCCTATAAGTAATTTTCAAAATTGACTTGTTTTGTCTTTCTGTAGTAGTGTTTTATAAACAGAGCATTAGGTGTTAGCCCAAGGTGTGGAAAGCACCCTCTAACATTAACAACTCCCTTCTACTTCTGTGTATGGTCCTTCTATCTGGGCACTATCTACTTCTTAGCTACAGAAGGCAGATTCATTCATTTCTAGATTTACAAAATGCACCATGTGATGTTCTCATAGATACGTACATTGTGCACTATGAAAATTTGGGTTCATTAATCACTTTTTAATAGGATGTCATAACTAAAATAGCTTTCACCACTTAAGATCACTAAATGATACTGAGCAATATGAGTCCATTGGTAAAAAATTACCCACTGGATCACCCTGAAATTTTATGTTCCTTTGTATGTCGACAGCTGTGTGTACATCAATCTATATGTATCTTTCTGGATTTCATTTTCTAAAAGAGCAATTAATATATTTATTTAAATACATAACCTCAAAGTTCTTTGTTCTACTGACTAAAATTATGGCACTATCAAGTAAAACAAACATTCACATATACTTAGGGCTTTTCTAGACTCGCTTCATGCCCCCGTTTTTTTCTTGTTCCTGACTAAAATACTGTAATGTGTCAAAAGCTTCTGACACTGATATGGATTTCAGAAAAATGCCCCTATTTTGTTTGTCTCTTACTATTTGATTTCACATTCCGTTCAAGTGTTCTCTCCATGGATATTTATTTTGAGAAATGTGAGATCGTGTTGTAGGTGTTCCTCTTTTTAGTGTTTTGATCTCCTCTATTTAGATATAAATGGTGCTAAGTCCATTGAATGTCTTTTTCCACAAAGGTTTTCCTAACAACAAATTTACTAGGACATCTAAATAGTTTCTGTACATGATAAATGCTTAGTCCTTATTCTGAATATCTAATGTAATATTTTTTGTTTCATGTTACAAAGCTCATGGCATGTTATAATGACTGTCTGGAAGGGAAAATGTTTGAGCACTTGAAGTAGAATTTGTGTTTCAGATATAATCTCCAAAAATATTATGATATTGAAAATTCAAAGGGGTATTGAAATCTCAGGCAATGAAATGTGGCGCATAAGGTTCATCTGTATTGGTTAGCATCCTTATTACTGCAACCATGTATATAAGAGATACATCTTGATAGAGGAAAACTTGTTTGGACTTATGGTTTCCAAGGTGCTGGTCTATTAAGGCAGGAGAACAACGAAATTTAAGACAAGGCAAGCCAGGATCAGAGAAAGAAAGGAGAATTTTGAGAGAACCCAGAGCATAATATTCCCAAGAACAAACCCCCGAAATATTCTTACTCCAACTAGAGCTTACCTCCTGTATTTAACCACACCCAATAATGTCACTTTATCATGGATCTATCAAGGCATGGCTTGACAAAATCATTGGTTATATCAAAACTACATAGTCTGTCTCTGCAAATGCAAAACAGACAGAACCAGAAGGATGCTCTTCGCTAGGTCCCCCAAGCATTTCCCAACCCAATTCCACTGACAATCAAAATTAGCCATTATATGCTCACTTAATTTAGATTCAGGAAGTTTTTGTTAAATCCCCACTATAGCCCAAACCAATTGTGGAGTAGGGCACTAAAAAGAGAATCTGCCTAGGGGCACGGAAGCCATAGTGATACTTGATTTTCTAAGTTCTCTGTATTCGTGGTTGTATTCATAAAAATTACATACATTGCAATTATTGTTTTGAAGTCTTTCATTCAGTTTTTCATAAAATCGAGTCTTTGTACCAACTGCTTACCTCGGGGAAAAGTTTCGATATGGCTGCTTGTGCAGCTACTTTTATTTTTCTGACAGAAAAACAGAGACACATTAACATCTATTACTGTTCTGTGACACTTTATGATTGGGACGTCCATATGTGCAGAAGTTGCTACACGGAAAGGTTTCAAATAGAGAGAAGTGAGCAGTAGAAGCAATGTAAACTGTTATTTGATCTCCATAGAAGAGAAGATGAGAAACGGGGTAGACATATCAATAAGGAAGAAAGAATCTGTGGAAGTGGCAGAGGAGACATGTGAAAGTCTTGAAGGGTGACCAGCTGTTGCATCTCAGAGATTTGTCAAAAAGAGAGACTTGTTGGGGAGAGTCAGTTGACAGAAAGCTGTCGTGGACGGCTGACGAAGTGGCAATATCAGGAAAGAGCTAGAGAGCAGGGAACTATACTGGGAAAGAGCCCGGGGCAGATGCGGGGATTGAAACGGTTCTTGTTGCTGCACAGACTGTCTGCACACAAAGACTTGGATCTGGCAGCAGAGTCGGTGCTTGGCAGAGGCGAGGCAGCTTCTTTTTCTGGCTCTGCCATGTTCCCATCTTAACCATTGTCACTTTCTGCCTTGAGGAAGAAGAGATGATCTTGCTACATCTTGTTTTTCTCTGAAGATGACATGGAGGGAAAGCAGAAGTGGCCCCTGGAACAAAGCAAAGGAGGGAAATATGTAGTCTTCAGGTCGGTCTGATCAGTGATCTGTCTCTCAGCATCTGTGGGAGAAGGTAAAGAAGCCAGTCAGGACCTAGGGCCCTTCTAGCTCTTCCCTCACTGCTTGACGATAGGGTCTCAGAAAGAGCTATAAATGGATGCCCTTTGGCAGGCTGCACATTTATACAGCTAACCCTGCAGAAACTGGGGGTCAGATTTGATTCAGGATGGCGTTTAAACAACTCTAGTGATCACTACAAAAGAAAAGAATCAAAATACTTCATTGTTATTCACCACTAAACCTGTAAAGTGCTGAGTTCGGAAAACTGCTAAGTGGTGCCTGTGGTCCACTGAGAATATTTACCACAAACATCTGCGCGTTGGCTAGTTCTTTCTTTTTTTTCCTAATAGGTGACAGGTCTGAGTGTCACAGCTTAGCTCCAAACTCTGTGCAACCCACACCTACCACTTCTGCTTCCTGTCATCCCTCACAGAGGCTATGGAAGTGATGGGATTAAGGCAGGCACCAAGCGAAAAAGAACTGCTAAGACCCCTGCATAACCAGGACAGATGCCTTCTGTCACCTGCTGTGTTCGTCAAACTTCACTGTGCACTACACAGGAAGGTACTGCAGGAACCTTATTTAACATGTCTAAGAAAGAGAAATGTGTTCCTAATTTTGTAGATGAGGAGAATAGGCCAAACTTGATAGAGTCAGTAAAGGTCATCTTACCACCAATATGACATCGATCTAGAATCTGAACCCTTTCAGTCCATCAGATTTCAGTGTTTATGTTTGTCCCATCACATAATTCTGCCTAGTAGACTTACAAACATGAACTTAGCATCGATGGTGCACATACACTTATTTCATTTTTACAAATACACTGGTGGAAGAACAATATTATCCTTTTCCTTTAGAGAACAAAGAACGATTATTTTCAAAAGCCAGCCTCCAAAAACATCAGGAAATTATTTAAGACTCGTGCATTTATAGAAGCTTAATAACATGGTATAAAATATTCCAAATATTTCAGCATGCATATTCCCATACATCCTAATAACGATTTTTAAAATAAACATAATTATTATTTCTACTTCTCAAATTGGCTAGAAAGACACAGAAAGTTTGAGAAATTCATTCAACGTTATCAAAAGTGGGACCAGAGGGTAGAGATGGCTCTCCAGTTAAGAATATGTATTGCTCTTGCAGAGGATGAGAGTTTGATTCCCAGTACCCAAAAGGTGGATTTACACTACCTGTAACTGTAGCTTCATGGCATCCTTTGCTTTCTTTTGACCTCTGTGGGAATGTGCATGCATATTTGTACACACACACACACACAGAGAGAGAGAGAGAGAGAGAGAGAGAGAGAGAGAGAGAGAGAGGAGAGAGAGAGAGAAAGAAAGAAAAAGAGAGAGAGAGTTAAAAAATAAACAAGAGAGGGTCAGACTGGAAATGAAGAAGCTTGAATGGTTGGGATTATTCAATATCTAAAACCCAAACCACCACACTGTACCTGAAATATGCTGGCTTACTCAGCTAAGGAAATGAGCATTTGTCTTTGAAATAGACCATAATTACTTGTATCCTATATCCTTTCACACTTATACTCTTTTCACACCTCCAACTGTCTTGGCAGTGTGCTTAGAAAACACACAGAAAAGCTGAGATAGAAGGGTAGAGAGGGCCTGTAAACTTGGCTTCTCTGTGCCCATTTCTTTCATGACTATTGATTCAATTCTAATTCAGATGTGAAATGTAAAAGAAGGTTCTTGGTTCACTTCTGCGGAGAAAGTCTGCATTCTCTAGAAAAGGTCATCATTTCCCATTGTGTGTGCTCAATGGTCCTTCCACAGACATCCTACTTCACTAGTTACTTTTTTTGTGATAAAAGACTATGACCAAGTGAACTTATGGGAGAAAACGTTTGTTTGGCCTATGGTTCAAGATGGTCAGGGTCCATAATGGCAGGATAACATGTAGACAGCAGGAAGAGGAACCTAAGAGCATACATTTTCACTGCAAGAACGAAGTAGAGAGAGAATGCAGCAGAAAAGCAAAGCTTTCCCCTTTCAGAGCCTACTCCAGTGGCATACTTCGTCTAGCAAGACCACCCCTCCTAAATCTACCCGAATAGCATCATCATCAACTGGGGACCATGTATTCAAACACATTTGCCTTTGGGAGACATGCTCATTCAAACCACTACACTCCGAATAAAATAGTACCAAGAAGATTGAAATAGGGAGATGGAAACAAAATTAAATCTGAATCACATTGTTGAGTTGCTGAAATACACTCTATGCAGATTAACCTCGTGGCAAGGCTGTCCTCCTAGATAATATAATCGTCCTTCTTTTTTAAGCTATGTGGAGAAAGACTTCCTAGTACCCGTAAACTGCTACATCTTAATCGAAGTAAAGCCATTATGAAATAGACGCTGGATCTAGAAGGATAAGTTAGACTAGAAGTAAGGTCTTCTTGAATGTATCATTAGTACACTTTCTCTTCCTTTCATGGAAGAGACAAGAGACAGGCGAGCATTCACAGAACGCCTTGGTTTAGATATGCAGTGTGCTCCGTCAGCCTCATAGTTTGTTTCTTCAGTCTCTCACTTGAGGTGCAATTTTGAAAGCCATGGAGCACTGATGAGATGGGGCCTGGCAGGTGAAGGGAGGTCACTAGTAGTGAATTGTTGAAGGTAATCCTGACCTTTGGTTCTGGCTGCACAATCTCTCACTGCCATGGGTGAAACTGATCCCTCCTCCATGCCTTCGGATGTCTGAAATCTCTCCAAAGCCACAGGCCAGAAGACCTTTCTTGACTTAGATTGGTCCTGTCAGGCATTTGAGGCATAGAACAAAGTCAGTAACAGAGAGAATTGCACTAATCGATGAAGGGTGGAATTTAAGCCTTCTTCCAAATGCAAGTTATCCTTTCATAGGCAAGAAAAAATAAATTCACAAGTTTTTTTCATGCTTTAGAGGTGTCAGAAGCAAGTATTGTATACATTAAAATATTAAAAGCCATATGTCACACTTTTTTGGATAACCAGTTTTTATATTCATGTTGAAAAATAACCTAAATAAATAAGGCATGAGGTCCTGCTCTGATAGGGGAAGGAAAGAATCTCCTAAATTGTTCTGAGAGCAGCAGGATTTTACAGACCAATTAAAATTTTCTCCTCTCATCTCTATTCTAACAGCACAAACTCCTTTTACATCCATGCTGTGATCTAACACTCCTTTTGCTTATTGGCAAAGCAAAGCAGAGATACATTCCAGACACCCTTCTTCTCAAACCCAAGCCCCACTTAGCTTTTGATACCCAGAAATCCACATGCAGATCATTATCTGCATCCTAAAGTCATAGTAGACTGGATCCTATTCTAAAATGGTAGCCTTGGCCAAAAAGGCCGTATTTCATACTTGGTGTTTTGTGTATTCACCAACCTCTCAAATCCCCAGGCTGTACTGAGAGAGATTTCCTACTCCATGTTTTCCAAAGTACCTTGACTGAAACAAATGTGGATGCCAGAGAGGGGGCAAAAAACCTCTCCTGAGCTCATTGATAGGTATTTGGAACACATTTTGTGTGAGAATTTGCATGATTGAGGTACAAAGCCATGCTGCCTGATTGTCTGGCCCATGTCAGCCTCAGCTGAAGCTTGGTGCAAGAGGCAAGTCAGTGCAGAAGGGTGTCATTGGCAGGCCCAGGTTTGATTGCTGGGCCAGCATTCCACCAAACTCTTGTGTGGACTGGGCAGCGACCCCATGCTTCCCTTCCTGCAGAGCATTGTCCTGACCAAGGGAGCTCATTTCTGTCAGCAGGTGTCGTATCTGGTAACCTCATACAGCAAGTTAACTTGATCTCTTCTACAACTATCTATAACATTAGGGTGAAGCTTGATTCCAGATTAGACCCATCCTATAACACCTACTTCCGCCTTTTCACAAGAGAAGATGCCTTGAATATCCTGACTCCTCAGTTTGCACTTTGTTTTAGGGAAACTGGGTGTGAAGAACATTTCCTCTCCCTACCTTACCACCTCATCTCAGACAGAAGGGGAAGTCCCCATAGGGCTCCACTTTTAGGGATCTCAGTAACTCGGTTCCTTCAGTCCTAGAGGTGATAATGGCTTTTAGCTGTTACGATTCTCTGGGCCCCTCATCACTCCTTGTTTGTTTCTGTAACCCTGCCCACGTTTCGGCAAACAGTCTTTTCATTAGATGCTCTTCATTGCAACCATCTGTGGTGAATTGACTTCCAGCTGGGAGACTGACTGGTACAGCTGGCCTGTGTGTGTATGTGTACTTTGAGAAATCCTTCTAGTATATTGCAAGAAAGGGTCATTATTGTCCTCATTTAATTATGAAGTAAATATGTCCTTCCACTCTTGAAGCTCAATTGGCCTTGTGACTTTCTCTGGCCTGGCCCAAGGGAGATGAGCATGAATATGATACATGCAAAGTACATATATTTCAAGTCTTATCCAGTGTTGCCACTGGGTACTCTGTGAACCTGCCATGTGAATGTCTCATGTTCACTTGGTAACAAAAGATACGCATTTCTCATATACCTACAATGCTCTCCTAAATTTTAGATATGTAAGGCTCTGCTACACTGTATGTATGCTGACCATAGCTGCTGGCAGACATACAGGCAAGTCCAATAGAAAGCAGTCACACCTGTCCTGGATCAGACTAACATAGCTGAGTTGCTGACTGTGCAATTAAGTGGTCGATGTTTAAATCATTATTTTTTTGAGATTAGCACATAAAACTAACTGGTGCATGCCCGGTGATATGAAATTGGGTCTAAATCTGAGTGTGATATGCAAGTCATTATTATTTTTACAAAGGTAACACTTAGCTGAAGTTTAAGCAGTGTGTACTTTCTTATGTCGTACCTAACTTGATTCTTCTAGGTACATTTGAATCTATAACAAACAACATCCAGGTATTACCACCTCCTCTAAGGTCTTCCACCACTTTGGAGTTGCCTCATCCAAGATCACACTCTTCCCAGTGCATTCAACAGTTAGTGTACAAGCACACCAGGAGAGTACAAGTCAGAACAGTGATCTGCACAGGGTTACTCTGACAAGAGTCCAATAGATGATGCATACCCAGAGACCTTGTTAGGCTGGTGAAGAGCATTAGGAGAATGTTACTTTTTAGAAATGGTACTTATAATGTTGTTTATACTACTTTTTGAAAGGACAAGGAGAGTTAACTTCATCTTCCAATTCCATGATTAAGCTTTAGCTCCCTGGGCTCAGGGTGACATTATGGAGGCAAAGAGTTTGCAGAAGTATATATTTAGTAGTGCAAGGCACACTGAGTGGGCACAGCAATACAATTCACATATCAAATAACACTATAAAAGAATGATTTGTATATAGTTTCAAACAAAAGAAAAGAAAAAAGACATTTTCAGGCTATAAAACTCCCCAGAACAATTTTTTTAAAATCACTCTTTCCAAAGTGGTTTAATGTAATGTGTGTTCAGTGACCACAAATGTTTAGTTCCTAATTCACTGATGGTCAATGGGATTTTTTTAAAGTACAATTTTCACAATCACATTTTTTCTTATACATATATGAATAAAGAGTTTCTAGAACTGGAAGGCTCCCAGCTGTACTGTACAAAATTAATCAAGCAAAGGTTTATATGTTTCTATTCCTGAAACAGCTTCAAGAACTGTCTATAATCTAAATATGACAGTATGGGTTTTCAATTGTGTCTAACAAAGGCAGATAAGGCTAACATTCTTGGGTGCTTGCTTGCTCTATAGCATTATTGATAAGAATTAGAAATAAGAATACACTTTCATAACATACAAAGTCAGTATCTCTCTCTCTCTCTCTCTCTCTCTCTCTCTCTCTCTCTCTCTCTCTCTCTCCCACTCTATCTTCCTGACCTGCTTCAGGGAGCTTATCATATAATAAACTGGACATTTGGAAAATCTAACTAATCTTAGTTTCATAGTCTGTGTTGTTTCCGTGGCTTGCACCTCATTTGTGAGATGAAGAACATTCAGTCAATTGTCTAAGATTATTCAAGTTTTTATCAAGGATGTCACAGTTCCCTTGTCACTTTGAAACCGTTTTCTGAGGATTCTACTGAAGACCCCAAGACATGGACATATGGACAGAACTGAGGTGTTACACATTTGGTCATTATTCCATTCCTCAATTTCATCTCTTTAAAAATACATCATTAATTAATTTTATTCATGCTCCATGGCACAGCCTGCAAGCACTTTAAACATCACTGGGTACTTTAAAAAGCTCACTAATTAAATTCATCCTCAGTTGAGAGTCCACACACTCCTGTTCCACAATTCCCTATGTGTACTGTTTTCAGCTTTTCTGATTGAAAAAAAAATAAAACATACAGGACTTTATGTAAAGGCGGCAGTAATGAATTTAAAATTCAGATTGGCAGGAAATAATAATTCAAAAGAACAGAATAAAAATGCCATCTAAAAAAAATCTTATCAAGTCCAGGTTACATTGAAAGATAACACTTTTATCAGTAAGGATGGAAGTCTCCTGAGTTGACAAAAAATGTCACTGGTTTCACAGGTTCATTTTCCACCTGATGTTTCTGTTGTGAAATTTCATCAAATGTAATAAGGCTCAGTGATAATCTGACTCCCTGCTCCAGTGCTGCTTCTGAGACTGAGAAAAAGCTGGTCTTGTCAGCGCACAGCCCACTCTGTGTTGAGACACCATGTCTAAATTTTGACAATAGGCCTCCATGATACTACACGGTGGGTACCATTACTTAGTCAGACACCTTTTTCCAAGTTCTCAACAAGTTATTATGAAGTCCTTATCACGGTGACCCTAAACATCTTTAAATTGAATTCCCATTAGAATTTCTGAAGAAAATAATGAGTTGGAAAATAAAAGACTGAGTTGGAAATTAGGTATATGAATTAATACATCAGCAGAAATGCTCGCCAACTCCTGCTGTTACACAGAAGTCTGGGAAATTACTGACCAAAGCTAGAGATGTAGGATGTGGTTGTAGTTTCTAGAAAAGGAAATGATAATGATGCCAGAGACTGGCAAGATAATGACCAGGAAGATGACGTCAGTGACAATGATGTTAAATGCTGTGCTGAGCTTTCTAGGTGGCAGCCACTTTAATGTTAGTACACTAAAGAAGCACCACCTTTCACTCATGAGGAACTAGAAGGATTGAAACTTTGCCAAATTCTCCACTGTTGACATTGCTAAGTGGCATAACCAGAATTTGAATAGTCTGATGCCACAATTTTACTCACAGCTTTAAATCCTCTTAACCGTTTGTGTTGGGATCCCTTTAAGGAAGAGAGGAGACATTTATGTACAAGACAAAAGGAAGACTTGAAGATGAAGGATCAAAAGGGGAACTATCAGAAGACCAAGAGTGAGAAAAAGATGGCAGGAGAGAGTTCAGGTAAAACACAGTGTTTCAAACGTAAAGAAAACTAACCAGCTGTGGTTGGTAATGCCATGAAACCTAGAGGATACCTTCCTATTGTCAGTTTCCCTAATCAATATAATTCCTAAGTGCACCCTTAAATCTTTATCCTTACACCTACATGTGAGAGTAGTGTTCCCTTTCATCAAAGATGCTTCATTTTACAGCTGACAGCGACTGTTACAGGAAATCATGACTGCTCAAAAAACAGAGAACAACTGACCCGGGAAGCCAATCCCCAATTAATATATTTACAAAACAACTCTTATTCCTTTTTTTCATATACTTTTATTTTTCATTCAAAAATTTACACTTCCTCCCCTTCTCCCAGTCCCCTCCCACTCCCCCCTACCCCTCCTTGCTTCCCCTACTTCCTTAAGAGAGGGCAGGGTACCCTGCCCTGTGGGAAGCCCAAGACCCTCCCCCCTCCATCCTGGCCTAGGAAGGTGTGCATCCATATAGACTAGGTTCCCCAAAAGCCAATACATGCAGAAGAGATAGGTCCCAGTGCCATTATCATTGACTTCTCAGTCAGCCCCCATTGGCAGCCACATTCAGAGATTCTGGTTTCATCATATGTTCATTCAGTCCTGGTCCAGCTGGATTTAGTGAGCTCCCATTAGATCAGGCACACTGTCTCAGTTGGTGGACCAGCCCCGCGCGGTCCTGACTTCCTTGCTCATCTTCTCCCACCTTCTGCTCTTCGACTGGACCTTGGTAGCTCGGTCCATTGCTCTGATGTGAATGTGGGTCTCTGTCTCTATCTCCATCCATCCGATGAAATTTCTATGGTGATGATCAAGATATTCACCAATGTGGCTATGGGACAAGGCCAGTTCAGGCACCCTCTCCTCTGTTGCCCAAGTACCTAGCTGGGGACATCCCTGTGGGCACCTGGGATCCCCTCTAGAGCCAAGTCTCTTGCCAATCCTAATATGGCTCCCTTAATGTAGATATCTTATTCCCTGCTCCAATATCCATCCTTCCTCCATCTCTACCCTCCCCCATTCCCCCAAGATCTCCAAGTCCTTCCCTTCTCCCTTCTCCCTCCTCCTCTCCCCTCCGCCCACCCTCATCCCCACCTCCACCCCTATCCCCAGTCCTGTGCTTCCAACTTTTGCCCGGCGATCTTGTTTGCTTCCAATATCCAGGAGGATCTATATATGTTTTTCTTTGGGTTCACCTTGCTCTTTGGCTTCTCTAGGCTTGTGAGCTATAAGCTTAATGTCCTTTCTTAAGGCTTTGGGAACACAGAGGAAAAGAGAGCAGAAAGATTTTAAGAGAAAATTTCCCATTTTCATCTTATATTTTTAGATACCTAGGCTATTTATATTTCCAAGTTATTATGAAAAAAAGCAACCATAAAAGATGAACAGGGATCTCTGTATTAGTATAGAGTCCTTTGGGGGTAACTGGAAGAGTGGTATAGCTGGATCAGGTAGCAAATATATTTCTAGCCTTTGGAAGAAATGCCACACTGATTTCCACAGTGGCTGCACTAGTTTATACTCCTACACCAGTGAATAATGACTCCATTGCCCCACAGCCATGCCATAATTTACTGTCGTTTGTTTGTTTGGTTGGTAAATTTTTACCTTATTGCATTCTGTTTTACTTTATTTGTTTCTTAGACATTTTGACAGAGATAAGATGAAATCACAAAGTAATTTCAATCTTCATTTCCCTCATGACTAAGAATTTTGAATATATTAAAAATGTTTCTCAGCTATATATATTTCATCTTTTGAAAAATCTGGTTTTGTGCACAATTTTTTAATTGAATTATTTGTTTTCTTGATACTAAGATTTCTGAGTTCTCTGTATATTCTAGATTCATCTGCCAGATGTATAGCTATTAAAAAATTTTCCCATTCTGTAGGCTACCTCTTCATTTGAATTATTGTGTTGTTTACTGTACAGAAGCTTTTTTGTTTGTTTGTTTTGAATTCATGAGGTCCTAATAGTAAATTGTTGGTCTCAATGCTTGTGCTATTGGTTACTGTAAAAACCTCTCTTATGCTAGGAAACTCAAATGTACCCGCCACTTTCTCTTTGGTCCATTTCAGAGTGCCAGATCTTCTAGCGATGTCCTTGACCCAATTTGAGTTGAGTTTTGTGCAGGATGGAAGGGTTACCAGAAAGAATACCTTAACACTGAAGACTTTTCAAAAGTTATATGGAAACTTACTGCAGTAAAACTTCCCTAAAATAAATGCACAAACATATAAAAAGAGTTGAAATTGAGTGAACCTTTAAAGGAGTGACAGTGCCCCTATGAGACAACACCACAGGGGTAACAAAATTCCATTGCCAGGAATGGGTTATTTCTTTTGGAGCTGTTGGCCACTGAGATCTCACGGAGCTCAGGATATTGACATTGCTTTTGATCACCCGCCAAAATTTCATGTTAAGTCTCTATTGCTGAAAATACCACATGCTTGGATCATAGAACATAAAAAACATCAAACACATATTCTTCTAGATTTATCCCCCTAGTTAGTTTTCATTTTCCAAGCATGTGCTATGTTTACCTCTGGAGGAGAAAAGTAATCAGTCTTACCTAGCTGAGAACCCTAGGTTCTCAATACAGACCAGCCCAGAAAGTCATTCCCATTGGTGGAATGGTGGCGCAAAAGTCATGGGAAAAACAAACCATTTTCTGACTGTATTTAAGGTGTTCTAGAGTGTCTTATGTAAAACTTGACCCTAGCTAAAGTCATCTGATAGATGGGGACCTTAATTAAGAAAATGCCCCCAGCATAAGCTGTCATCAGTAAGCAACATTGGTCCATGCCTCTGAACTAGCTCCTACCTCCAGGTTCCTGCTCTGCTTGAGTTCCTGCCCTGACTTTCTTAATCAACTGTGATATGGAAATGTAAGCCAAATTAAACCTTTCCTTCCCAAGTTGCTCTGGTCATGGTGTTTCATCACAGCTATAGTTACCCTAAAATATAAAGCCTGATCACAAAATAAAATCCATAGTTGGCAACATGATCAGAGCCAAGAGCCTGTAGTTAGGTCGTGAACGTTTGTTATTGGCCCTCAGGGAGAAGGTACTACTATTACTCTGCTGAATGGATCTAGGATTAAACTGACTTCTAATGATTTGCTTCTATACTTACAGACTCTTGGATTCCCCAGTTTTCATCAGAAAACCTTTTTGCCTTTTATCATATTTTATTATTTCACATGGAAGCACGTTAAATGATAGTTAAGAGGGGAAACTAAAATGGTGATTTACATGTCCCACTTCCAGAAATGCCTTCAGAATGAAGCCTAAAAAAGCATCAAATCCAAGAACACATCAGAACCATCATCCACCATGATCAAGTCGGCTTCATTCCAGAGATGCAAGGATGGTTCAACACAAGAAAATCTGTCAACATAATCCACCATATAAACAAACTGAAAAATAAAAACCACATGATCATCCAATTAAATGCTAAAAAATTGTTCAACAAAATACAACATCCCTTCAGGCAAAAGTCTTGGAGAGAGCAGGGATACAAGAAACATACCTAAATATAACAAAGGCAATATACAGCAAGCCAACAGCCAACATCAAACTAAATGAAGAAAAACTCCCAGCGATCCCACTGAAATCTGGAACAAGACAAGGTTGTCCACTCTCTCCTTATCCATTCAATATAGTACTTGAGGTCCTAGCTAGAGCAATAAGACCCAAAGATGAGATCAAGGGGATACAAATTGGAAAAGAAGTCAAAGTCTCACTGTTTGCTGATGATATGATAGTTTATGTAAGCAACCCCCAAAATTCTACCAAGGAACTTCTACAACTTTAAGTAATGTAGCAGGATCCAAGATTAACTCAAAAAAAAATCAGTAGCCCTCCTATACACAGATGATAAATAGGCTTAGAAAGAAATTAGAACCCATCAACAATGACACCAGGACCTATCTCTTCTGCATGTATTATCTTTTTGAGAACCGAGTCTTTTTGAATGCACTCCTTCCTAGGCCAGGAGGGATGGGGGTGGGCCTTGGACTTCCAACAGGGCAGGGCACCATGCCCTCTTTCAAGGAAGAAGGGGGAGGGAGGAGGGGTGGGGGGGTAGTGGGAGGGGAC